>BLBF01000002.1:98245714-98256175 GCA_015471245.1 Laticauda colubrina
TAAAGACATTGCACTAAAGTTTAATCTTAGATGACAAAAAAAAAAAATCATAACATTCTTTCAAATACAGTGTCATCATTCCAAGTAATGAATTCAGGGAATCAGGGCACTTTTTGCAGGCTCAAGAGATTCTTTACTGAGTACATCATATCAACACTTAAAAACGTGAAGTAAAATTATTCCCATACTCAGGGATAGTTAGAAGAATAAGATCTCCCCACCCAACCTTTGTCCCTCAGGTCACATGGGCCAATCTGTCCAGGTGTAGGTTCCCACTCAACTCCAACAACTGTCCGTTGAAATGACCTTGGTTCATATGCCAGCCCAGATATGTTATGACTGAAGTACCACATTCCTGAGTTCCCACCCCCTATGCTTTTCCCCTCCCCCTTGAATGGCAACCAAGAAATGAAAGAGAAGTAAGCATGGCTTCAGCTGAAGTTGTTTTGCAGGTTGACATACAGAGACTCAAGCAACTATGGGGGAAAAAAGAGTGATTGTTTTTTCAGGTTCCGTGAGAGGATAAGATGAGCTCTCAAATGTTTTACGTGTATCGCTCAACATTATGATTCTCAGCTGAGCATATAAATTGCTTCCATTTAAACCAATCTTGTATTTACAGCAAATAAATTTATATCTCACCACCAGCTAGAGCACAGCAGCCCATGGGAAGATGTGTCATTCATAGGCTACCCGCTCCCCACCTCCATGAAGGGAAAAAAAAATCATGAAATGTCACATGACGGCAATGAGATACCACGAGTTTAACACCTGTGAACTACTAGGGAATCATTCTAGATTTTTAGGTCACATTCCAAAGGTCACAATATAAAAATAGTGACAGCAGACTCCTTTTGGACAGGGTGATTCAATAACTTGATAAAATTGGTTGTTCTAAAATATAGGGAGGGGGTTTGAGTGAATTCCCCCCAAATGGAAAACAAAGAACTCATCTTCTTAGACTCCATCTACTTGAGAAACCATAAATGAATTACCAATTGGACATATTCCAATTTTTTTTGCACACCTCCATGTAGAAAGCAGATGTATGCCATTGGATCAACTCTTTTTATATTCATCCATTTATAGATGTCTAAAATGAAATATTATGATTTATGATCAGGAAGACTGGTTTTTAATGTATCACATGGAGTGCCTTTAGATGTTTATCTTTTCTTAGGAGGCACAGAGTATAGAAATGAATCTCCCATTTTCATCTTTGTACCACATACAAAGGTACTGCGTAATATGTAATTCTTTGTAAAGTGATTGCTCAGCACATTCATACATTTGTATAAACTTGCTTAACAAGCTAGGAAGAAATCCATGTTTGGATCATCTGTGAATTTCAGGACTGAGTGAACACATGCATGCATGTCCCTTTTTTTTAAAGGCAGGCAAATGCTATGTATAGCTGTGAGTTCTTTGCTGAAAAATTATCATAAGAAAAAGTTTAAAAGTTTTTTTTTAAAAAAATTACATCTCTGAGTTGGAAGAGATCTTGGAGATCTTCTAGTCCAAACACCTGTTCAAGCAAGAGACCCTACACCATTTCAGACCAGATTGTCCAGTCTCTTTTTAAAAGTCTCCAGTGAAGCACCCACAATTTCTGAAGACAAGCTGTTCCACTGGTTAAATGTTCTCACTCTTAGGAAGTTTCTCCTTAGTTCTAGGTTGCTTCTCTCCTTGATTAGTTTCCATCCATTGTTTCATGTATTGCTGAGAAAAATAGCAAAACCATGTTTTGATGGTAATATAGCAGTTCTTCCCCAAACCATTTTACATTGAGTTTTTTATTATTATTATTTGGTTTCACCTTGAAAAATTTTTCCCCAACTGTAAGGATGCTTAATGGGGAGGGGAAATACTGAATTGAGAGCATCTGCTCATTTCTTTTATAGTGCCATTCTGTCTTTTTGATGCTGGAGCTTATTCAATAAATCCTTTCAAAATCAGTGTTTCTACATATGAGTTAGGGACTAAAATAAATATTTAAAGGAAACTTTTTGCCGTTTCTAAAAAAAAATCAGTGCTAATAGTCTCCCGTAGGCCTTCATTAAACCTCATAACTTCATATTACTCTGCACAGAAGTATAATTGGAAGATATCACGACTCTCAACTTTCTGACTACTTACTCTCTTCAAGGAGAGGGTGGGAGAAGATGTGTTAAATGGCCTAATGAGAGAAAGAAATGAATATCTGGCCAATTCCCAAATGAATTTCTAAAAGCTTCTGATTAATTTGGGGTCTTCTTTGTTTAATTTCTTTCTTCTTTTTCCTTTCCACATTTCAAATGCTACTAACCTGAGGCAAAAAACATTATCATCTTTTACAAGCCTTTATGCAAAATTCATTTTATGTTACTTGGTGACATTTCTGAGAAATGAAAGAAAGCAGTAAATGACCAACTCAAGTGACTGACTATGCATTTTTGTAAAGAGCTCCCCCAGCTGGTTAACTCTAGGTTTTCCGTTTCTCACTGGATGCAAAATTGTGTCAAAAGAAAAACAGTAAAAGTAGAAGGCAGCAGAACCTTTGTTGCTCAATCAAACGGACCATTAGAAGAATGTCACATTTTGAAATCTGTTTTGTTTATCATGTGCTTTCTTATTACATGCCTCTGAGTTTCTTTATAAAAGGATGAAAAAGATATAGTGTTAATATTGAATTATTTAAACTTCAGCCACATAACTTGAGATGGTTTATCAAAGCAGAAATCCTTTGGTTTTAAATATGAGAAATAAAAAGCAGAAGTCCCATCTGATATTGAACAAAAATGGACACTTTGATCTTTGCTTAGACTTTTAAGCATGAGCAACATTTTGAAGTTGGAGTATGTGTGTATATGCATAACACTGTATATGATGACAATAGAAGCTTCCTGTTTTTATGGTAACTATCATCCTCATCGGACAATCAAAGACTCTTTAATTTTCTCCCCAAAGCTCAGACATTTAAATCTGAGTCCAGTGGCAAAACTGATGAATTGTGCCAAATCTGAATAGAATAGAATAGAATAGAATTATTAATTGGTCAAGTGTGATTGACACACAAGGAATTTGTCTTTGGTACATATGCTATTGTACATAAGAAAAAATAAAATATATTCATCAAGAATCATAAGATACAACACTTATTCAAAGGATACTAATAAGCAATCAAATCATCCTAGGGAACAATAAAAACAATATAAGTTGTAAAGATACAAGTAACATGGATACAGCCATAAGTGGGAAGATATAGGTACTAATAAGGATGAGAAAAAGAATAGTAATACAGTCTTAGTAGTTAATTTGACAGTGTTGTGGGAACACATTGTGGATTAGGACATGGACTAGCAATTATCTGGGAAAAGGGTTTTTTTTTTTCGATAAAATCCTGGATTGACTTGAAACTGATAGTTTTTCTTCTATGACCTCCATGTCTGACAGTAGAAGCACTAGTTGTTTCTTCATCTTCTATTCTGACAGAGATAGGAAGGGGCAGTTGCTGTGCCCCAAGTAGCAAAGATGGAGATCTACTCTTTCTCTCCCTCCTTTCTTTCTGGCATCTGCTAAATCAGATAACATCGGGCATATTGGTAGAGTTTTTTTTTTTTTTCCAGGCATTAACAAGCATATATCCTTTCCCCACCAATATATGTAGATTTAAAGGAGAAGCAGAAGATGTAGCATGTAAGTTTGTGATCCCAGTCCCTCAGTTTTCAAAATGATAGGACTCTTATAATTTAAAGAAGTTGGGACTCTAATTCCAAGTCACTTCATACAGTATTAGGTATCAGAAATAGAATTTCTGGCAGAATGTTTTGAAGGAGGCAGAAGAGTACAAACAGACCAGCTCAATCTCTATTCTTTCTTTCTGACTATTGTTAGTGTTGCCAATGCAATAGCAGTTGGATGGTGACAAGAGGAAGGAAACTGTAATAGCTTGGACAGAAATAATAGGGAGAACTGTTCTTTGGCTGTCATTAAAATCCATGTCAAGTAAAAAAGGGGAAAATAAAACATCCTGGCTTTGTTATATAGCATGAAGCCTGACATGCAATTCGTTGCGATGAAATTATCATTCATAGTAATATTTCTAGCCTAGGGAAGAATAGTTGAATATAGGGGAGTTTAATTATACTTGGTCATACATACGCACTGAACTTCATGTGGAGTATGGAGCCACAGCATTCTTTCTATAAAAGAACATACTAGTATGTGTAAATCCTTTGCAGATATTGTGCAGTAAGAAAGGGAGTGTGTGTGTGTGTGTGTGTGTGTGTTCCTGTGTATGTTGGTAAATTTATATCTCTATCTATCTTTGTCAACTTTATACGGTATCTTTATATTTTTAAAATAAAAATAACTTGATCCTCAGAATACCAGATAGTTTTTCTGAAGCTATAACACTTGATACTACAGATTGTCTATTTGTCTGTTTCTCAGCTAGGTTGAAAGAGTACAAATGGAATACTCTGCAATAAATAAATACAAATTAACCTCTTTCCCCATAAGATCTATAAAGGAAGCTACCTTGATTAGAATAACTCAAGGGGGAAAAAAGGAAAAAGCCCAACCAGTTGATTTGAAAAAGAGCAATAATTGTGACTTACTTTTCTGAGCATTCGAGAGAATGAATAAACAAGTATCCATGTAACGTTTTATAATCATAATGATTATGTTTCTGATTCAATTCCACCTCACACAATTGCTTAAATCTGCAGCAAATGGAAAATAACAGGTTAGGTTCATCTGGATGGACAAAAAAACCAGATCGTTTGTTTCTAATACAAATTGAAGTTGTAGTTTTTCAGAGATCTCTGTCAATCTCCAGGTTCACTGAACTTTGGTCACAGTAAACTCATTGGGTTATGTTAAGCCCATGTCACACTGGCCAATGGATGCAAAAAGGACACAGCGGACAAGCAAAATGTTCCATCCGTTGTTATCCGCTCTTAAAAGGGGCAAAAATTTGCATAACCGGAGCGGATAACACAGATGCGGGGAGGACTCAGGGCGGATGCAAAGCAGATGCGGAACGGAAGCCCAGCGGATGTAAGCGGATGGGAGCAGATGGCGCAACCGCAGGGCTTCCGGGGGGCCTCAGGGAAGCGGACGCGGAATGGATACAGCGGATGCAGAATGGACGCCGAACGGATGAAGCGGATGCACAGCGGATGCACAGTGGATAAAGTGGATGCACAGCGGAAGCCTAACGGATGCACAGTGGAAGTGGAACGGATGCCAAGCGTTAATTGCGCATGCGGGGGGAAGCATTACGTAAGCCCCCCGGATATAAAGGGAAGCAGCTCGCACGTGGCCAGCATTCCGAGGAAAGACCTGCTGCTGGACACTTCGAGTTCCTTGCCTGCCCTGCCTGCATGCCTGCCTGCCAGCCTTGCTGCCAGCCTGCCTTCTAGCCAGCCTTGGTGTCTGCCTGCCTGCCTGCCTGCCTGCCAGGCTTTCTGCCAGCCTTCTGGCCAGCCTTCCTGCCAGCCTTCATGCCTGCCTGCCAGCCTTCGTACCTGGCTTCCTGCCAGCCTTCCTGCCAGGCTTGGTGCCTGCCAGCCTCCCAGCCAGCCAGCAACCCCACAACCATGGGGAGGAAGTGAAAGACTCAGCAACCTGCCGCCATCCCTGGCAAGAGGGACAGGGCCAACCTCCCGCCCCCTGCCCCTGACTCTGCTTCTGCTGGTGGTGCTTCTGCTGGTGCTGGGGCTTCTGCTGATGCTTACTCTGTTGAAGCTGCTCCTGGTCCTGCTGGTCCTGCTCAACCTGCTCGTGCTTCTGGACTTGCTTGTCCTGCTCGTGCTCCTGGACTTGCTCGTCCTGCTCGTCCTGCTCGTGATCCTGGTCTTGCTCGTCCTGCTCGTCCTGCACGTGATCCTGGTCCTGCTCGTGCTCCTGGACTTGTTAGCCCTGCTGATGCTTACTCTACTGCTGCTGATCCTGGTCCTGCTGATCCTGCTACTGCTGATCCTGCTGCTGCTGCTGCTGATGATGATGATGATGATGATTATGATCCTGCTGGTGAGGATGATGATGATGATGATGATGATGATTCTGCTCGTGCTGCTGCTGCTGGTGGTGGTGTGGAGGAGCAGCCCCTACTACCTGGGAGCCCCTCTGATGAGGGCCCATCTGGTCCAGCCAAAGGGAGGAAGAGGCATATGCAACAATGGGAGAGGAGGCAATACTATACTGAGGAGGCGCACGAGGATGAGGTGCTGAAGTGGCTGACAGAGAACGACTATCTGTGGCGGAAGGGACACCGGCTGTACAGGGACACCAAGCAGAAGCAGGCTGCTTGGAGAGAGAGGGCAGAGAGTATAGGTTATACTTCGAAGGTGCTCCTCGGCTGGTGGAAACATATGCACACCTGGTACAGGAAGCTGCATCTCAAGAAATCTGGCCAGGCCACTGTGAAGCTGACAGACAGAGAGACCTATGTCATGGCCAGGTGCAGCTTCCTGGAGGGTGAGGTCCGCCACCAAGGAGCACCAGCAGCCCCTCTCACGACCCTCTCTCTCCGGCAGCCTGCTGAGAGCCAGTCCTCTTCCAGCCGAGAGTCAGCCCCTGTCTCCAGGCAGGTTTCTGTGGAGTGTGCCATGGTGGAGAACCCATGGACAGGTGTGGTAAGCATGGTGGAGTGCATAGAGGACTCC
This sequence comes from Laticauda colubrina, assembly GCA_015471245.1. Classification (NCBI taxonomy): domain Eukaryota; kingdom Metazoa; phylum Chordata; class Lepidosauria; order Squamata; family Elapidae; genus Laticauda; species Laticauda colubrina. The sequence continues at coordinate 98,252,365 of BLBF01000002.1, forward strand.
CTGGTGCGGTGGGAGAAAGGAGACATCGAGTCCACCACAGTCGTAGCTGCATCCACCCCCCCCAGCTCCACCTCCGCAGAAAGGCAGAGAGCCGCACAACAGGAGGGGCACAGCCACACTGTCCTGCTGGAGATCAGGGACACCATCCGCACCAGCATAGATCTCCTCTCTCAGCTGGTCCACACTGACTCCTCATCCTCCAACCGCAAGCCCTTCCTCACCTATGTCAACCAGACCCTCAAGGAAATGGCAGATCCACAGTACCAGCTGGTGAGGGACTGGATAACCAAGTTGCTTCACAACCCTCCAGACCCAGAGGAACCTGCTTCCACCCAGTCCAGGTCTGCTCCTCCACCCCAGGTGATGTCCCTCCCATTCCAAGGCTTCCCACAGGCACTCACCTACCAGGGTTATGGCTACCAGGAGGTTCAGCAGCACAGGCAGCAGCCCTTCCCAGTCCAAGCACAGAGTCATCGGGTGACACCGTTGCCACCTGTTCCACTGATGCCACTGATGCCACCCACAACAATGATGCCACCTACAACAGCGATGCCACCTACGCCAATGATGCCACCGACGACAGCGATGCCACCCATGCCAATGATGCCACCCACGCCAGTTCTCACCCAGCTGCAGAGCAGACAGCCCCACTACACTACTCCTTCCTCCACCCCACAGCCAAGCCCGGCCTCAGTACATCTGTCATCAGTACTGGGGCTGACACCCCATGGCAGGGAGGAAGGACCTCTCAGCATCACGGGGCTGAGCCAGCTCTCCGAGAGCTTTCTCAACACACCGTCACCTGTTGTCCTCTTGAGGCCAGGCACTCCAGCACCACCCACCACCACAGCACCTGGACCCTTCACCCCTGAGACTGGGCACACCTCCGAGTGACCAAGAAGAGTGCCAGAGACCAGGTAGCTGGCTGTGGACCTGTGGACTTTTTTTGGACACTTGACTTGGGTCATTTTTTTTAAAAGCTTGTTGTTCAATAAAGTTTATCTTTGATTCACACACTTGCTTCATTTGTTTTTTTTAAAAAAGTCTTGGTGGAAACTTTTAGAATTGGCTTAAGCCTTTGCATGCTTGTGGGATGGATTAAGATAGCAGTGGGGTGGGCAGGGATACCTGTGGAATGAGCAGGGATACCTTTGGGATGGCTAATAGCTGTGGGATAGATAAACCTCCAGTGTAAGCATAGTGGGACTGTATGGTCTACCCTCCCAGGAGCCACACCTATGGCCCTTTTTTATCAATTACAATGTAAGCATTGATCCACACATTTGAACAAACACAACTCTTTATTAAATGCCCTGTTCATTGTAGGCCCACCCAACATACATGGCCCAATCTCATCCGTGTGATGAGACAGGCTGAAGGAAGCATCCATTAAGCATCTACCATCCTGTCTTGCCACTCCACCGCTCCAGCTGGGGAGTTGCACCAGTGTTTCAGGAGGTTGCGCTGCTTCTTGCCTTCCTGTGAGGCTCTGTTGTGTCCTTGCACATCCTGAGTATCGATCAGGTTTCGCCCTTGCCTCCATTCCCCAGGCTCCATGTCCCCATTGCCTTGTTGTCGGTCCACGAGCCTGTTCTGCAAGACTGGGTAGCGGGTGTACATGAGATTGTGCAGGATGCAGCAAGCTTCCACGATCCTCCTCACGGTCTCTGGGCGATGCTGCATGGTGGTGAGAAGTACCTGGAACCTGTTGGCCAGGATGCCAAAGGCGTTCTCCACCACCCGCCTTGCCCTGGACAGTCTGTAGTTGAAGATCCTCTCTTCACGGGTCAGGAGTCTGGAAGTGTATGGCTTCATGATGTAGGTTCTGAGGGAGAAGGCGGCATCCCCCACGATGAAGTAGGGCACATCTTGCGTGTCATTGGGCAGGGGGTCTGGATCTGGGAAGCCCACAATGAGGTTGCCTTCCAGCCCCTCCTTGAGGTGACTGGCGTTGTATACCTGGGCATCTGAAGATGAGCTGTAGCCTGAAGCATCAATGTACGTGAACTTGTAGTCAGCATCGACCATGGTGAAGAGGACGATGCTGAAGAAGCCCTTGTAGTTGTGATAAGTGGACCCCAACTTAGCTGGAGCTTTGCAGGCCACGTGCTTGCCATCGATGGCTCCAACGGTGTGTGGGAAGTTCCACCTCTGATACCACTGCTCTGCAACTTTCTTCCATCCTTCTTCAGTGGAGGGGCACTGGAGGAGCTCCTCCTTGCATTCTTCGATGATGACCTGCACCACTTCTCTGACCACAATGCTGAGGGTGCTGTGTGGCACCCTCCAGCCGTACTGCATGCTTTTGTAGGTGGTCCCTGAGGCCAGGTGGCACAGAGTGAGTGCCACCTTGAGTCCAGGTTCCAGGCTGGGCCGGAAGTTGGTGTTTGCCTTGGTCAACCTGGGTGTCAGGCGCTGCACAACTTCGTCAAACATGGCTGGAGGCATCCTCATGAAGTTCTGGAACACCCAAGTTTCTTCGTGCCTGAGCTCCACCATCAGCTTGTTGTACAGGCCGTACTCTGCTCTTCTCCCGATCCATTTTTGGACCCAGACGCTTCTTGGCCACCTCTTTTTCTTCCCATAGTAGAGTTCACAGAGCCTGTAGATGGCTTAGTACTGTTGCAGAAGGATGGTGGCTGCCAAAATGACTGTGGTACGATCCACGGTGGACATGACTGGATGTTGTGGAAGAGGAAGAGTCAGATGAAGGCTGCAGAGGTCTGCACAGCTGGGCTGCTGGGCTGAAAGTGAGATGCAGACGAGTTGCTCCCCCTTTTTATAGGCAATATAGGTGTCCCTTTGCATCCTCTAGGCATCCTCTAGGCATCCTCTAGGCATCCTTAATATCCGAGATAGGTCCTCTCTGCGAATGTTTTTTCCACTTTAAACGCTTTGTTTCCATACTGCATCTGTTCTGCATCCGTTCTGCATCTTTTCCGTGTCCGTTCCGCTTCCTCCCTGTGCAGTGGATGCCAAGCGGATATAGCGGATGCATAACGGATGCGTAACGGATGCGTAGTGGATGCGTAGCAGATGCAGAACAGACGAACTGGATACATTTTCCGCGCAAAAGTTTTGGGCAGCCCAAAACTTTCGGAGCGGATGAAACGTCAATAAATGGATGCTGGACGGATAGAGAGGAAGCCAAATGGAGGCAGTGAGTACATCATGTTTTTGAATGGATGGCAAGGTTTTTTGTCTGTTTTACATCCTCTTTGCATCCGTTGGTTCAGTGTGACATGGGCTTTAGTTGTGATTTAGGTTTCATTGATTCAATGGGAGTTGAGTTAACTTTTTACAGTATTATTTTGACAGGGTTGAGAAGATTCCAATTTTCTTCACATCTCAGTCATTCTTGCCTAAATAATACTAATGAGAAAACTTAACTCAGTGCTATCACTTCACTTGTATCAATAATATTTAAAAGTTGCTTTAGATGTAAAATGTTTATGGATGGCCGATTCCTCAGTTACTTTGAATTCAAACAGCAAAGGAAGCAAGTGATTCACAGTGAATTCTACTTTGCTATAAGTGGAACAAATTTAGGCACTTTCCTTTTGTTTATCCATTATCTTGTCAAATCACTGAAATATGATTTTCCTTAATTAAGATTTATTGGTGCTAACCAGCAATGTAACTTATGTTTTGAAGCTGGCTTGGTTCACATAAGCCACAGTTAATGTACAACTTGATAGTCAGATGTATGACAAGTTATGGATAATCAAAACTGGAAGTGAACATTTTTTATATATTGATAGATAGATAGATAGATAGATAGATAGATAGATAGATAGATAGATAGATAGAT
>BLBF01000002.1:98276190-98327360 GCA_015471245.1 Laticauda colubrina
AAGGAAGGAAGGAAGGAAGGAAGGAAGGAAGGAAGGAAGGAAGGAAGAAAGAAAGATTTTTGACTCTCCCAGATTCTCACAAGGAAATGGGGAAGCTGGTGGAAAGATGGAAGCCACTCCTGATTTTATTGATTTTTTTTTTCCCTATCTGTGGTCCTTCTGCTTGTCTGTTAAGGTAAAGAAATATTGTGTAATTATCACTCAATGGGTGATGGGTTGTCCAGCGGTAATCAAAAATTAGAATGTAATCTAATAGCACCATTTCAAGAAAATTAATTTTATTAAAAGGCAAAAGATTTTCAAGAAACCAGGATAAAATAATGAAGCAGTACTGTTCCGTTTTTTAGCCTTGGTAAGTCAGTAGCACAAGGACTGAATGTATAGCAGTTCTGTCGTAAATGTTCATATCTCAGAGTAACCTATTATGGCCGTGTCACACTGCCCAATGGATGCAAAGAGGACACAACAGAAGGGAAAAATGTTCCTTCCGTTGTATCCGCACTCAAAAGTGGCAAAAATTTGCAAAATTGGAGCGGATGAAATGGATGTGGGGAGGACGCAGGGCGGATGCAAAGCGGATGCGGAATGGAAGCCCAGCAGATGCAGAATGGATGGCGCGTTCGCAGGGCTTCGGGGGGGTCTCAGGAGAGCAGATGCAGAACGGAAAAAACGGATGCACAGCGGATGCACAGCGGATGAAGCGGATGCACAGCGGAAGCCTAGCGGATGCACAGCGGAAGCGGAATGGATGTCGCGTGTTAATTGCACATGCGGGGGGGATGCATTGCACAAGCCCCCCGGATATAAAGGGAGCAGCTCACACATGGCCAGCATTCCGAGGGAAGACCTGCTGCTGGACACTTCGAGTTCCTTGCCTGCCCTGCCTGCATGCCTGCCTGCCAGCCTTGCTGCCAGCATGCCTTCCAGCCAGCCTTGGTGCCTGCCTGCCTGCCTTCCTGCCTGCGTTCCAGCCTTGCTGCCAGCCTGCCTTCCAGCCTCCCTGCCAGCCTGCCTTCCAGCCTCCCTGCCAGCATTGCTGCCAGCCTGCCTTCCAGCCTCCCTGCCAGCCAGTCTGCATGCCAGCCTTGGTGCCTGCTTTCCTGCCAGCCTTCCTGCCAGGCTTCCTAACAGGCTTCCTGCCAGGCTTCCTGCCAGCCTTGGTGCCAGGCTTCCTGCCAGCCTTGGTGCCTGCAAGACTTCCTGCTAGCCTTCCTGCCAGCCAGCAACCCCACAACCATGGGGAAGAAGTGAGAGGCTCAGCAACCTGCCGCCATCCCTGGCAAGAGGGACAGGGCCACCCTCCCGCCCCATGTCCATGACTCTGCTTCTGCTGGGGCTTCTGCTGCTTGGGCTCGCTCTTCTCTTGCTGGAGCTTCTGCTATGGCTGCTCCTGGCAGTGGTGCTTCTGCTGCATACTCTGCTGAAGCTGCTCCTGGCGGTGGTGCTTCTGCTGCTGTGCACTCTGCTGAAGCTGCTCTTGGTCCTGCTGGTCCTGCTCGTTCTGCTCGTGCTCCTGGTCTTTCTGGTCCTGCTCATTCTGCTCATGCTCCTGGTCTTGCTGGTCCTGCTCATTCTGCTCGTGCTCCTGTTCTTGCTGGTCCTGCTCATTCTGCTCGTGCTCCTGGTCTTGCTGGTTCTGCTGCTGGTGCTGACTCTGCTGCTGCTCATCCTGGTCTTTCTGCTGCTGCTGCTGCTGCTGCTGCTGCTGCTGCTGATTCTGATTCTGATTCTGATTCTGATTCTGATTCTGATCCTGCTGGTGATTCTGCTGCTGCTGCTGCTGCTGATGATGATGATGATGCTGATTATGATCCTGTTGGTGATGTTTCTGATGATGATGATTCTGCTGCTGCTGCTGTTGGTGTGGAGGAGCAGCCCCTACAACCTCGAAGTCCCTCTGATGAGGGCCCATATGGCCCTGCCAGAGGGAGGAAGAGTTGTTCGCGTCAACGGGAGAGGAGGCAGTACTTTATTGAGGAGGCGCACGAGGATGAGGTGCTGGAGTGGCTGAGAGAGAACGACTATCTGTGGCGGAAGGGACACCGGCTGTACAGGGACACCAAGCGGAAGCAGGCTGCTTGGAGAGAGAGGGCGGAGAGTCTGGGCTACACTTCGGAGGTGCTACTTGGCTGGTGGAAACATATGCACACCTGGTACGGGAAGCTGCACCACAAAAAATCTGGCCAGGCCACCGTCAAGCTGACGGACAGAGAGAACTATGTCATGGCCAGGTGCAGCTTCCTGGAGGGTGAGATCCGCCACCGAGCAGCACCAGGAGTCCATCTGTCTATCCTCACTCTCAGGCAGCCTGCTGCAACCCAGTCCTCTTCCGGCCGAGAGTCAGTCCCTGTCTCCAGGCAGGTTTCGGTGGAGCGTGCCATGGCGGAGAACCCCCAGGCAGGTGTTGAAAGCTTGGTGGAGAGCGAGGAGGACTCCCTGGTGTGGTGGGAGAAAGGAAACATCGAGTCCACCGCTGCTGAAGTCGCATCCACCCACACCGCCGCCTCCACAGGAAGGCAGAGAGCCAGACCACAGGAGGAGCAGAGCCACAAGGTCCTGGTGGAGATCAGGGACACCATCCGCACCAGCATAGGTCTCCTCTCTCAGCTAGTCCCCATCAACTCCTCCTGCTCCAACCGCAAGCCCTTCCTCAATTATTTAAACCAGACCCTGAAGGAGATGCCGGATCCCCAGTACCAGCTGGTGAAGGAGAGGATCTGCACGCTGCTTAACAACCCTCCAGACCCAGAGGCACCTGCTACTACCCAGTCCAGGTCTGCTCCTCCACCCCAGGTGATGTTCCTCCCATACCAAGGCTTCCAACAGCCCCTCACCTACCAGGGCTACAGCTACCCGGAGATCCAGCAGCACAGGCAGCAGCCCTTCCCAGGCCAGGCACAGAGTCATTGGGTGGCACCGTTGCCAGCTGTTCCACTGATGCCACCGATGCCATCCACGCCACCAATGCCACCGACGACATCGATGCCAGCCACGCCACTCCTCAGCTCGCTGCACAGCAGGCAGTCCCACTACACTACTCCTTCCTCCATCCCACAGCCAAGCCCGGCCTCAGTACATCTGTCTTCGGTACTGGGGCTGACACCCCATGGCATGGAGGAAGGACCTCTCAGCATCACGGGGATGAGCCAGCTGTCTGACACCTTTCTGAACACACCGTCCCCTGTTGTCCTCTCGGGGCCAGGCACTCTATCAGCACCTCAGACCAGCACAGCAGCAGCACCCACCTCCAGAGCACCTGCACCCTAAAAATTAGACTGGGCACACACCTCCGAGTGACCGAGCGGAGTACTAGAGACTGGCTGCCTGAATATTTGTGGACTTTATTTGGACACTTTACTTGGTTCATGTTTACTTTTCAGGTTATTATAAATAAAGTTTATCTTTGTTTCACACGCTTGCTTCATTATTTTTTTTCTAAAAAGTCTGGGTGGAAACTTTTAGAAATGGTTTAGCCTTTGCATGCTTGTGGGATGGGTTGAGATAGCTGTGGGATGGGCAGGAATACCTTTGGGTTAAGATAGCTGTGGGATGGGCAGGGATACCTTTGGGTTAAGATAGCTGTGGGATGGGCAGGGATACCTTTGGGATGGGTTAGGATAGCTGTGGGATGGGCAGGGATACCTTTGGGATGGGTTAAGATAGCTGTGGGATGGGCAGGGATACCTTTGGGGTGGGTTAAGATAGCTGTGGGATGGGCAGGGATACCTTTGGGATGGGTTAAGATAGCTGTGGGATAGATAAATCTCCAGTGCAAGCATAGTGGGACTGTATGGTCCACCCTCCCAGCTGCCACCCCTATGGCCCTTATCAATTACAATGTAAGCATTGATCCACACATGTCAACATAAACACAACTCTTTATTAAACGCCCTGTTCATTGTAGGCCAACCAAACATACATGGCCCAAACTCATCCGTGTGATGAGACAGGCTGAAGGAAGCATCCATTAAGCATCTACCATCCTGTCTTGCCACTCCACCGCTCCAGCTGGGGAGTTGCACCAGTCTTTCAGAAGGTTGCGCTGCTTCTTCGTCTCACGTGAGGCTCTGTTGGGGCCTTGCACATCCTCAGTGTCGATCAGGTTTCGCCCTTGCCTCCATTCCCCAGGCTCCATGTCCCCATTTCCTTGCTGGAGGTCCACGAGCCTGTTCTGCAAGACTGGGTAGCGGGTGCACATGAGATTGTACAGGATGCAGCAAACTTCCATGATCCTCCTTATGCTCTGTGGGTGATGCTGCATGGTGTTGAGAAGTACCTGGAACCTATCGGCCAGGATGCCAAAGGCGTTCTCCATCACCCGCCTTGCCCTGGACAGCCTGTAGTTGAAGATCCTCTCTTCACGGGTGAGGTATTTGGAGGTGTAGGTATTTGGGTGAGGTATTTGGAGGTGTATTCATGAGGTAGGTTGAGAGGGAGAAGGCGTCATCCCCCACGATGAATTAGGGCACATCTTGCGTGTTGTTGGGCAGGGGTTCTGGATCTGGGAAGCCCACCATGAGGTTGCTTTCCAGCCCCTCCTTGAGGTGACTGTCGTTGTATACCTGGGCATCGGAAGATGAGCAGTTGCCTGAAACATCGATGTACATGAACTTGTAGTCAGCATTGACCATGACGAAGAGGATGATGCTGAAGAAGCCCTTGTAGTTGAAATAAGTGGACCCCGAGTTGGCTGGAACCTTGCAGGCCACGTGCTTGCCATCGATGGCTCCAATGGTGTGGGGTAAGTTCCACTTCTGATACCACTGCTCTGCAACTTTCTTCCATCCTTCTTCAGTGGTGGGGCACTGGAGGAGCTCCTCCTTGTATTCTTCGAGGATGGCCCACACCACTTCTCTGACCACAAAGCTGATGGTGCTGGGTGGCACCCTCCAGCCATAGTGCATGCTCCTGTAGGGAGTCCCTGAGGCCAGGTGGCGCAGAGTGAGTGCCACCCTGAACCCAGGTTCCAGGCTGGGCGGGAAGTTGGTTTTTGTCTTGCTCAGCCTGGGTGTCAGGCGCTGCAGAAGTTCGTCTAACATGGCTGGAGGCATATTCATGAAGTTCTGGAATGCCCGAGTGTCTTCGCTCCTGAGCTCCACCATCAGCTTGTCGTAAAGTTGGTACTGTGCTCTTCTGGCTAACCATCTTTGGACCGAGACTTTTTTTGGGTGCCTCCTTTTCTTGCCGTAGTAGAGTTCACAGAGACTGTTGATGGTTTCACAGTGATGCAGAAGGATGTTGGCTGCTAAAAGGATTTTGTCGCAATCCATGTTGGAGATGATTGGATGCTGTGGAAGAGGAAGAGGAAGAGGAAGGCTGCAGAGGTCTGCACCGCTGGGCTGCTGGTCTGAAAGTGCGAAGCAGGCGAGTTGCTCCCCCTTTTTATAGGCAGTATAGGTTTTCCGCTAGGCATCCTCTAGGCATCCTCTAGGCATCCTCTAGACATCCTTAATATCCGAGATAGGTCCCCTCTTCGAACGTTTTTTCCATTTTAAATGCTTTGTTTCCATTCTGCATCAGCTAGGCATCCATTCTGCATCCGTTCTGCATCCGTTCTCTTTCCTCCCTGCATCCGGGCGGATGAGAGTTGCGCGGATGCGCAGCAGATGCCTAGCGGATATAGCGGATGCATAACGGATGCAGAACGGATGCGTAGCGGATGCGAAGCGGATGCAGAACGGACGAATTGGATACATTTTCCCCGCAAAAGTTTTAGGCCGCCTAAAACTTTTGGAGTGGATGAAACGTCAATAAACGGATGCTGGACGGATTGAGAGGAAACCAAACGGAGGCAGTGAGTACATCGCATTTTAGAACGGATCGCAAGAGTTTTTTTCCGTTTTGCTTCCTCTTTGCATCCATTTTTGCAGTGTGACAGGGCCTTAAAACTCAGTGGTTATCAGATGGTCATTATAATAACCTATGAAAAGAGGACGGTGATCTAATGAAGGAAGTCATGATGAAAGAGAATTATTCAACTGATTTTTTTCAAATAATGAAAGGTTCTTCCAAAAGTTGCAACCTCTTTCTACAATGTTAAATAAGTGGAAACCATAACCTCAGCAGGACACCTGACTATAGAGCACCCACTTCTGGAAACTCGGATAACTGCACATTTTAAGAATTTCTAGAGGTGGACATTTTTTGTGCTCTTTTGAGGAACAAGTGCAATTTTTTTCTCTATAAAGGGATTGTAGGGGAAGAGGTAGCCATCTCCAAATAGCTGATTGTGTATTGTGCTCTTGGAATGAACTTCACCTCAGATTTAAGCAACTGCTCATACTTTATTATTTTTGCTATTTGCAGCTCAGGAACAAACTTGATTTCTTTCTAAACCCTTGTACTGTTGGCTAATTTAAAATTTGCAGGATAGAAGCAAGAAGAAAAGTGAATTTGCCAAGATGAAACAAACAGCATCATATTTATTTAAATTGTCCATATTAGTTACAGCACCCTGGGCCCTTTCTCCATTTGCTACAGTAAAACCTGAGTAGCAAAAATGGTCTCCAGAATTCAATTTACAAAGGGATTGTTTTTATTGGGCAAGTTTTATAGCCCTGCTACCTCTCTTACCCCTTCCATCACCATAGTTCCTCGGTAAAAGAAGGATTGATATTAATAAGTGTGTAGCATTCATGATGACAAAAGGAATTAATTAACTGATTGGATTTAGAGCTGAAAGTATATTATTGCACAACTCACAAGCATAAATCAGAACAGCTAGTACTTACAAACAGCTTCTCTTCCAGATATTAACTGAAAGATGAAAGTCACTCACAAGACATATGGATTTTTTAATAAAAAGGTCATGCCACAAGTATCTGCCATGGGACAAAACTTTTAAAATTTACATTGGAAATTGCAAAGAAGTGAAAAATGGCTTAGAAATTTGACACAGGACTTAGCTGGTTATTTTATCTTACCCAATGTCTTCCTGCCCAGACCATTCTATCTCATTATTATATAACCTCTCTAGCAACCAAGTAGTCCTATGCTTGCATGTATTCTAACTGCTTTCAAATCTTATCCCACAGGAAGTAATAGAATAGGTGTCATTGCAAGACCTCTTATCTCCTGGGATGCCTGTCCAGACAATAGGAGTCAAAGGGCTCCAGATCCCTTCAATTAAATACCATCATCTAGGAAGATCCAGGAAGTACCTTATCTCTGGCATGGCCCTCTGACCTCTGAAAGTTCCCCTTGCAGTTCAAGGGTTTCTCAAACTGATGCATTCCAGAGGTTCTTAAAAACTTGGCTGTTTTCCTAGGTCCTGGCTTAGGGCAGGTGGAGCCCCTTTGTGGGAGTGGTTTGTATATGTTTATGTATTGTTAACCAGATTTCCCAAACTTGTTGCTTATTTTAATTTGTTCTTTATTTACCTTTACCTCTTTCTGATCAATGTTTTATTTTAATTAGTTTGTTATATAGTGAGCTAGTCAGAATCACTCTGGAGTCCTATAATGCAAAAATAAAATTAAGTATTATTGTTAGTTATTATAATTGGACTACACACATTTGGATAAACAGTACATGGGATCGAGGTGATCTAGTGGTTTCTAGATTTTTGTAGCCCAGACCTGGCAGCCCTGTGCATCAGAAGCAGAGAAGACAAAATTAAAAAGGGAGGCAGAAAGAAGTTTTCATCCATCCATCCATCCATCCATTTGATCAAATTGATATAGATTCAAAACTGTAGGGAATTAATGACACCTATTATTTAAATGTATAATTATTGTAACATTAACCATATGAAAGTGAAATTATGTCAGGTTATTATAGACATGATATGCTATTGCATAACCATTTTTACTAGTTTGTTTTTGAATTCTTATTTATAAAAATGTATTTGTTACAAAGCTGTCAAGGCCTCAAGTTAACTAGTTTTTACTAGTTAACTTGGAGACACATAATTGACATAGTAACAATTTGAGGCATGGGGTAGATGTACTGAATGCTGTTCTTCACACTGGTTGACATTTGGAAGGAACAATATAATGCTAAATTCAACCCAGTCAGAGTATGAGATATCAAGAACTCCAAAATGGCTCATGATGAATCCTAATTTTATTTATGAAAAGTAAGTAATTAACAATATGAAGCTTATAGAATCAAACCATCTTGGATCAAGCTGTCCGGTCAATATTCTGTTTTGTGATGGTGAGACAGTTGCATTTGGAAAGCTTGTAGCTAGGACAGAAGAACAATAGCTCTTTTCCACTCAGCAGCTGTTATTTAAGGAATGCAGTCCATAATTCATGCAATTATCAAGGTTACTAAGCTGCTGATAGTTTGGATCTGACTGGTCATTTTAAAAAGTGCCACACTGGAAAGAAACCCTTTGGTTTAAAAGAAAAAAAGAAAAAAATGCAAACAAAACAAACATAAACACAGATTTTAACTAATTTTATTTTAGATTTATTTGAATGTGATTGATGTCAACTCGTAAATAAATTTTATGCCTGCTCCCAAGTTGACAATAGAAGGAAGGGAAAAGGCCTGATGGAGCAGTGTGGCAGATGAAAGTCAGAAGCACATTCCACGCTTATCTTGTGTAGATTGTAGCCTAGGCCAGTGGTCACCAACCACTGGTGGGTGGGCCTCAAAAAATTTTTGGTGGGCTGCAGAGAAATCTCACCCCCAGAGCAACCCCCCCAAAGCAATAAATCCAGGCTGTGCAGAAACACAAGACTGCACTGACTATATGGCCCATGGGAACCCTCTCTGCCCACTCACTCTTACCTGGCAAACTTGCCTGCTCAGTTGCTATTTTTCCTTTTTCCGATCATCATCTGTTCTGATGTGCCAGGAGATTTAGATTAGCTAGGAAGCAGGAAATGGTTGGATTTCTTGCTTTCTAGCTAGTCTTTAAGCCCATGTCACACTGAACCAACGGATGCAAAGAGGATGTAAAATGGACAAAAAACCTTGCCATCCGTTAGAAAATGCGATGTACTCACTGCCTCCGTTTTGCTTTCTCTCTATCCATCCAGCATCCGTTTATTGACGTTTCATCCACTCCAAAAGTTTTGGGCTGCCTAAAACTTTTGCGCAGAAAATGTATCCAGTTCGTCCATTCTGCATCCGCTACGCATCCGCTATGCATTCGTTCTGCATCCGTTATGCATCCACGATATCCGCTAGGCATCCGTTCCGCAACTCGTGTCCGCTCGGACGCAGGGAGGAAGCGGAACGGACGCAGAATGAATGCAGAACGGATGCAGAATGGATGCAACACGGAAACAAAGCGTTTAAAACGGAAAAAACGTTCGCAGAGGGGACCTATCTCAGATATTAAGGATGTCTAGAGGATGCCTAGAGGATGCCTAGCGGAAAACCTATACTGCCTATAAAAAGGGGGAGCAACTCGCCTGCATCTTTCAGAACAGCAACCCAGTCATGTCCACCGTGGATTGTAACAAAGTCCTTTCGGCAGCCACCATCATTCTGCAACAGTGCGAAGCCATCTACAGGCTCTGTGAACTCTACTGTGAGAAGAAAAGAGGCAGCCAAAAAGAGTCTGGGTCAGAAGATGGTTCGCCAGAAGAGCAGAGGATGGACTGTACAACAAGCTGATGGTGGAGCTCAGGAACGAAGACACTTGGGCGTTCCAGAACTTCATGAGGATGCCTCCAGCCATGTTTGACGAAGTTGTGCAGCACCTGACACCCAGGTTGACCAAGGCAAACACCACCTTCTGGCCCAGCCTGGAACGTGGGCTCAAGGTGGCACTCACTCTGTGCCACCTGGCCTCAGGGACCTCCTACAGAAGCATGCAGTATGGCTGGAGGGTGCCATCCAACACCATCAGCATTGTGGTCAGAGAAGTGGTGCAGGCCATCATCGAAGAATACAAGGAGGAGCTCCTCCAGTGCCCCTCCACTGAAGAAGGATGGAAGAAAGTTGCAGAGCAGTGATATCAGAAGTGGAACTTACCACACACCATTGGAGCCATAGATGGCAAGCACATGGCCTGCAAATCTCCAGCCAAGTCGGGGTCCACTTATTTGAACTACAAGGGCTTCTTCAGCATCATCCTCTTCGCCATGGTCGAAGCTGACTACAAGTTCATGTACATTGATGCTTCAGGCAACGGCTCATCTTCAGATGCCCAGATATACAATGCCAGTCACCTCAAGGAGGAGCTGGAAGGCAACCTCATGGTGGGCTTCCCAGATCCAGAACCCATGCCCAACGACACACAAGATGTGCCCTACTTCATCATGGGGGATGACGCCTTCTCCCTCACAACCTACCTCATGAAGCCCTACAGACTCCTCACCCGTGAAGAGAGGATCTTCAACTACAGGCTGTCCAGGGCAAGACGGGTGGTGGAGAACGCCTTTGGCATCCTAGCCAACAGGTTCCAGGTACTTCTCACCACCAGGCAGCATTGCCCAGAGACCGTGAGGAGGATCATGGAAGCTTGCTGCATCCTGCACAATCTCATGTGCACCCACTACCCAGTGTTGCAGAACAGGCTTGTGCACCTCCAGCAAGGCAATGGGGACATGGAGCCTGGGGAATGGAGGCAAGGGTGAAACCTGATCGACACTGAGGATGTGCAAGGCCCCAACAGAGCCTCACATGAAGAAAAGAAGCAGCGCAACCTCCTGAGACACTGCTGCAACTCCCCAGCTGGAGCAGTGGATTGGCAAGACAGGATGGTAGATGCTTAATGGATGCTTCCTTCAGCCTGTCTCATCACATGGATGAGATTGGGCCATGTATGTTTGGTTGGCCTACAATGAACAGGGCGTTTAATAAAGAGTTGTGTTTATGTTGACATGTGTGGATAATTATTACATTATTATTGATAATAAAGGGCCGTAGGTGTGGCACCTGGGAGGGTGGACCATACAGTCCCACTATGCTTGCACTGGAGGTTTATCTATCCCACAGCTATTACCCATTCCACAGGTATCCCTGCCCATCCCACAGCTATCTCAACCCATCCCACAGCTATCTTAACCCATCCCACAAGCATGCAAAGGCTTAAACCATTTCTAAAAGTTTCCAGCAAGACTTTATTAAAAAAAAGAAATGAAGCAAGTGTGTGAATCAAAAATAGACTTTATTAACAACAAGCTATAAGACAAAAATGAGTCTCTGGCACTCCTCTTGGTCGCTCAGTCTCAGGGGTGAAGGGTGCAGGTGCTGTGGAGGTGGCTGGTGCTGGAGTGCTTGTCATCAGCTCCTCCAGAAGCAGAAGCAGCAGAAGCCCCAGCCCCAGAAGAGCCAGCCCGTGCTGCAGAAGCCCCAGCAGAACCAGAGTGAGGGCCAGGGGGAGGGATGGTAGCCCTGTCCCTCTTGCCAGGGCTGGCAGCAGATGGCTGAGGCTTGCTGTGCTTCTGCATGGTTGTGGGGTTGCTGGCTGGCAGATTGGCTGGCAGGAACCAAGGCTGGCAGGAAGGCTGGCAGGGAGGCTGGCACCAAGGCAGGCACCAAGTCTGGCAGGGAGGCAGGCACCATGGCTGGCAGGAAGACTGGCAGGCAGGCAGACAGGCAAGCAGGCACCAAGGCTGGCAGGAAGGCTGGCACCAAGGCAGGCACCAAGGCTGGCAGGAATGCTGGCAGGCAGGCATGCACCAAGGCTGGCAGGCAGATATGAATCAAGGCTGGCAGGAAGGCAGGCAGCAAGGCTGGCAGGCAGACCGGCTGGCAGCAAGGCTTGCAGGCAGGCTGGCAGCAAGGCTGGCAGGGATACTGGCAGCAAGTCTTGCAGGGAGGCTGGCAGCAAGGCTGGTAGCAAGGCTGGCAGCCAGGCTGGCAGGCAGACATGCAGGCAGGTCAGGCAAGGCAGTCGATGTGTCTGGCAGCAGGTCTTTCCTCTGAATGGCGACCTACTTCCGAGCTGCTTCCTTTATATCCACGGGGCTGACGCAATGCATCTTCCCCGCATATGCAATTAACGCCAGGCATCCATTTGGCTTCCGCTGTGCATCCGCTGTGCATCCGCTGTGCATCCGCTGTGCATCCGCTTCATTCATACAGTGTCCGCTCTGCTTCCGCTCTTTCCGTTCCGCGTCCGCTTCGCTGAGGCCCCCCAGAAGCCCAGCGGTTGCACCATCTGCTCCCATCCGCTTCCATCCGCTGGGTTTCCGTTCCGCATCCGCTTTCCATCCGCCCTGCGTCCTCCCCGCGTCTGTGTTATCTGCTCTGGTTATGCAATTTTTTGCCCCTTTTGAGAGCAGATAACAATGGATGGAACATTTTGCTCATCCGCTGTGTCCTTTTTGCATCCGTTGGGCAGTGTGACATGGGCTTAAGATCTTCGGGTCTGCTTTTAAGTATAGCTGAACCTCCCTTAGGACTGAAGGTTCTATTATTTAGTGCAGACTCATGGCAAGCAAATTTCAGAGACTGAGCTAGCTGATGGCAGATAGATAGATTACTGAATAATTCTGTGAGCCTGGTTTGCCTGATTTTGGGTAAAAGTTGCTCTTTTTTAATAAAAAAAATCAATATTTATATAAATATTTATAATATTTACATACAAGCCATGCCCAGCCAGTCACATGACCCCCAAGCTACACCCACAAATTAGGCCATGCTCACAGAACCGATTAGTGGTCCCTGGGATTTAAAATTATGAGTTTGGTGGTACCTGAGGTCCAAAAGGTTGGCGACCCCTGGCCTAGACTACTGGATTTTGCCCCCAAAAATATTTCATTGGAGACTGTGACTGATGACACCTAGCCCATGAGCTTGTTTGTAGAATCTGATATAAAACACACCCAGGGGAACTGGGGGAAACAGGGTCATAAGTGATCATAAATTACATCTCTCAGAGTTGCCTTCATACGGGTTGGGTTCGTGCCAGACATGATGCTCCTAATAAATGTTTTGAATTCTTTTGAAGCTTGGTTCAAGGCTCATGATTTAATGAGCGTAATCATTGGAACCCTGACAATTGATTTAAACTAAAGTTTAACACTCATTATGCAAAGTGATCTTACCTCAATTTAACTGAAAAAGATTATCATTATGAAAGTCAGAGGGGAAAAAAAAGCTTGCCTTTCTGTCTCCATAACACTTATGTTAGGTATATCTTTAGAACTTTGCCTCTCCTCATTCTGTGTTGTGTTTTCTTAGTAGAGTTTCTATAGCCCTATAATTATTTTAATTGACCTTTTTTGCAATTTTCCTCTCTACCACCTACAATTTTGAGGTGTAAGTTATGTCATCTGAAATGTGCACTTTCTTTATTTCTCATTGATATGTAATATGATAGGTGCTCCTTATCATGGATTGCACTCACCCAAAATGTTGACTCAATGAAAAATGGTATTCTGTACAAACTAAGCTTTTCCTTCATGTGAGAAATGGGCCTGGAGCTGGTTAGCTGTTTTCTCTTGTTGGAACAATCTCATTTTTTGGCGAGTGCAAAGTTTAAAGAAGGCATCTGGAAAAACACAGATTAACCTTATCAGTGGAGGAGGCTTGCTTGTTCATTCATTTTTGTACAACTGCATATGCACATATATGCTTTCCCCCCAGTGTAATGGGATTGGAGTGTACTTACCTGTCACCCTTTCTGGGAGAGCTGAATCCACAATATTGCTGAAGCAATGCACTCAAATTTACAGCTGTGTGAACTAAAACACGCTTTTGATTAAACGTGCCCTGTGAAAGATGTTATGCTGACACTTGGGATGGGGACAATTTATTTATGTTTGGAAGCTATTGAAAAACAGAGAGGAAAGGATTTCAGTGTGCTGAAAGAGCTGCAAAATGGCTTTAGCTACAAAGGAGAAGTATCTCAGGTGTTATAAAGAGTTGCTTCTACTTTATAAGACTAAGAAGTTTGCATAGATGCTTAATATCATCCACATGCATTAATTAATTAACCCTTCTCTGCTAATCTGTTAATATAATCCAGTGTTTCTCAACCTTGACAACCTTAAGATAGCTGGACTTCAATTCATGGCTGGCTGGGGAAGTCCACCCAACTTAAAGTTGTGAAAGTTGAGAAATATTGGTCGAAACATATAGTGATGAACAAGTGAAATTTACCAAAGGACATGGAACAAGCATTGTTTTGTTATTTTCAATGGAAGTACACAGCTGCTGCTCCAAAGTGGGGGTATTTGCCTTATGAAACACCCCCCACTTGGAAAGTGGATTGGCCCCCACGTTATTGGGTTTCTACCAATTTTTAAGAACTGGATCATTTCAGAGAGACTATGGAGGATGCAATAATTCCATTGGTTCATTAGTGTCGTGACTATTGCTTGTTTTTATTTTACAATAGTTATGGATGATTCACTGTATTGTTGATTGCCATCTGGCTATTATTAATTGCCAAGAATTTGAAAATAGCAGGAAATATATTTGTAGGTTATAAGTAAATAAATCATTTTTAAAAGCTTTAGCACCAGAGAAATGAAGACTCCTTGACTTTTTCTCATGTGTCTGATTTTCCTTTGAAGCTCTGTTCTTTCCATTCAGAGTTCCATCAAGAAGGCTGGAAAAAATAATAATATCCACTGACACTTAATGGAAAACAATAGGGGGTAGTAAGTGAACATATAAAAATTATGACGAGCAAAAATGTGCACCAGCTCCTTAACTCTACTAATGCTTTGAATTCCCTGGCCTTCTATACACCTTCTTGTTTACTTCTTCAACTGCCTAGCTGCTGCTA
Source organism: Laticauda colubrina (assembly GCA_015471245.1). Lineage (NCBI taxonomy): Eukaryota > Metazoa > Chordata > Lepidosauria > Squamata > Elapidae > Laticauda > Laticauda colubrina. Next base: position 98,290,835 of record BLBF01000002.1, read on the forward strand.
TTAGATTGCACTTAAGAATTGCACTGAGTCTAATAAGGCCGAAGTCATGTATGTCAGGAGGACTCACAACACTGATATTTTATGATTTACAGAGTGACAACAGCTATTGTGTCTGCAGAATATTTTTTTTTACCCCATACCATCAGTAGAGGCAGTTTAACCAAAGCCCAGGAGATTTGTTTTATGCACAACAAAGGTAAAACAAGAAAGGCAGTTGTTGCTTCTGGATCATCTTATTTATTCATTATTCAAATACATTTGTCCAAAATCCTATACTTAGGACTTCAATTTAGGTACACAGATATGATTTTGATGAGGAGCTGCCAGTTATGCAAACAGATTGAGACTACGTTTCTTATATCTTTTTGAAGCAATAGGATTCTAAGCTAAACCAGAGATTTTTTTGAAATAGTAAAAGCTATTTTCTACCAAGAATACTACAACAAACACAAAATAGAAAATACCACCTGGATAGCCATCACAAACAGCAATGATCCCCCCCAAAAGATCAGGAGAACATGAATACTGCATTGTCTGACATGCTTCTATTAGGATGATGGTTACAAAGCAATAGCACTTAGACTTATATACTGCTTCATAGTGCTTTGCAGCAGGGGTCACCAACCTCTGGGCCACAGTTCCCTATCGGGTCTTGAGCCCTTCAAAACCAGGCTGCAGAAGTGATGGGTGAGCACATGCACATCCTCACCTGTGTGAGTAGTGGGCAAGCACATGTGTGTGTGCTCCACTTGCATGAGCAGCAGGCTTGCATACCGTGCACATTTGCCTGCCACTCACTCAGAACTATCCACTTCTACCCAGCCAGACTACAAAGCCAGAAATGTTGGGGAACTCTTCTTTACAGCTCTCTCTAAGTATTTTGATTAATTGCATTATAAGAAAATGTCCTATAATACCTATTTTCTGTGAGCACACATGTATCCCTAAAATATGACCAATCCTGAAAATAAACCATAGTTTGATTTTCCAAGCATGCTCCTAATATAAGCCCTACCCCAAAAATAAACTATTATTGAGGTTGTCATCAATGGGGAGGGTTTGACCAGCACTGGAGGCAGCAAGGGCGCAGGGGCCAATGCTGTCCAGCGGCAACAGCAGAACAGAAGCAGTGAGTTGATTATCTGTCCAAACAACAGACAGAGGCAGAGGTGAAAGGGAAGCACATGATCTGGATGCATTGTGTGGGATGCAGGAAAGCTGAGAGTCAGTGGGCCACAGCAGGCAGATGGCCATGGGATCTTCACATGACATCTCTGGCACCAGACAAAGACAGAGGTATGGGTGGGGGCGAAGCAGGCAATCTTGATGAGCCACATGGGCCATGGGAAAGCTGAGAGACATGAAGATGAGCCTCCATGCCTGCCATCCCATTCCATCCCACCATGGCTCAGCTTCCCTGCTCTGTTGTGGGCTCAAGCAAGCAGAAAAACTGTGCCTCCCATATATGGGAGGAAAAAAAGACATCCCTGAAAATAAGGCCTAATGCTTATTTTGGAGCCCCCAAAACATAAGTCTGGGTCTTATTTTGGGGGAAACATGGATAGCTCTTTGGTTATTGATATATTGTGGAATTAATGTTATGGTTTTTTATCCTGCCATAAAAAATAACTCTTTGTTTGCTGCTTTTTTTAAAAAAAGAATGGGATATTTCTCAATGAGCAATAGTAGTACTTTCTTCCCATTTCAAAAATTGGCAAAAATGTTACTCACAGAAACAGAGGCAGAACGCAGACATAAAAAAAGCAGAGTGGGCATTTTCCAGTTAAATAAGCAAAGACAAACATTTCAAAAATGCCTTTTATGGCCTTCAGACCTGGATTCTAAAGCCAGGACTAGCATCTATCTTATTGTCCTTCAGAATCAGGGAAAACAGTTTTCTTCTAAAGAATATTTAGTGGGGCAGAATTTTAATGATGGGCAAAAGCTTTCAGATTGTTTTGCTTTATAGAACCAGACAAAATGATAGGTGGCATTTGGTTTATAATTTATATATAGGCTATTGTTTTATTGTTTATATTTTATACGTAATTTATGGTTGTAAATTGTGTAAGCCACCTATTGAATCAGATGATATACACATTTTTGTTATGAATACAAATAATACATGGAATTATGATTTGTCCTAGTTAGCTTGCTCTTTTCTTATTTGGATCTGGGAGGGTTTATGGAAAGACTGCTTTAACTATCTCCCTTGTTATTTGGACCTGTTTCTTGGTTTGGTTTTGGGGAAAACTGTTTTCATAATTGTCGGGATTGCTTCAGCTGCAGTTAGAACTTATCAGTCCCAGTAGTACAATTTTTTTGTCAGCATTATTTCTATATATACTGTCCTTAAAATTTACTGTGACTTATGGAAGTAATAACCGAATGCACACAACATATTTTGTTGGAATTTTTTATTTCAAACTTAATTAGGAGACTGTTTTCTCCCAAAGGTGCTTTTTCAGGAGGCAACTGGACTTTCTTGTTTTGTTTTGTTTTTGAAGACATTTTGCTTCTCATCCAAGAAGCTTCTTCATCTCTGATAGGACAGTGGGGAAGAAGCTTCTTGGATGAGAAGCAAAATGTCTTCAAAAACAAAACAAAACAAGAAAGTCCAGTTGCCTTCCGAAAAAGCACCTTTGGGACAACCATGACCTGGATGACTGAGAATTTTTACGATTCAGAGACCTTTTGTTCATAAAACAATTAGTTACTGTTTAAATATGAAGGATTTAGAACCAATACACTGAACAACATGAAGAATAGTAATCATACTGAACCATTAAAAGTAAGAACAAAACAAGCAAAAATAATGTGTAATTTATATAAAAAGAGTAGAAATATCAAAGTTAAAGTCTACTGGAACCCACAGTGAACTTAGAAACATTTCTTCCTTAATCTAGGCTTAACAACAGGGGGAAAGTAATGGGCTGAGAGAGATTTTATTCATGTTCTCTCTTCTTGTTATTTGTTTTCCTATTCTTTTTTTTTTCTTTTTTGCCATAAATGAACTTACTTACTGAAAAATGAACTGAGCCCTGGTGATAAGTGAATAAAATTAATTTCTGCATAAAGGTGAAAAATAGATAATAAGGCTATTGTGGGATATTCATTAATCATATTTATCATTGCCATATAAAGTACCACATCATAAAGGCTTGTATAGGAATGAAGATAGATAGATAGATAGATAGATAGATAGATAGATAGATAGATAGATAGATAGATAGACACATTTACAGGAAAGACAGTTTTTAAAAGCTTATTTAAACAAACCTAAATACCTTCTAATGCTATAGCTGTCAGATTTTATCCATTCAAATTTTGTCAAAAAAAGAACAGAATCAGTGGCTTGTGATTCCCCTCATTATGGTTAATAACTATGTGATTATCATTATTATTTTCAAAGCAAAGTTATGACTCGGATCTCAGGCAAAACAGACTAGACTGACTATATTAGCCTACAAGGGCTATCCACAAAATAGATTATGTTTTTGTCTGTAGCAAGAAGGGGCGGAACTAGCATGGCCATCTTTGGTCTGTGCATCCGCCACTTAGTCTGCAACTAGTTGTGCTAGTGGGAGGTTCGTATTGTTGCCCGTTATTTCACAACAAACATTTGAAATGTGTGCTGCAATTGAAAATCCCGCGAGTTGTGAGGTGCGATCAGTGATAAGGTTTTTGTTGGCAAAAAACCATAAACCGATTGAAATTTTTCAGCAACTGTGTGAAGTGTACAGGGACAACATCATCACTGAAGGTGGAGTGCGCCAATGGTGCATTAAGTTTAAAAATGGACAAACTAACATTCATGATGAACAGTGGAGTGGATGTCCAAGCATTGTGTCTGATGAACTGGTCGCAAAAGTCGATGACAAGATTCGTGAAAACAGCCGTTTCACAGTAACGGAACTTTTGCTTAGTTTTCCACAAATTTCATGCAGTTTGTGGCATGAAATTGTTACACAAAAGCTAGGCTACCACAAATTTTGTGCAAGATGGGTGCCAAAAATCCTGACAGAAAACCACAAGAGTCAGCGTATGGCTGCATCATTGATATTTCTGTACTCTTACGACAAAGATGGAGATTCATTTCTTGATCGAATCATAACTGGAGACGAGACTTGGGTCAAACATGTGAACAGCGAGACCAAATTGCAGTCTATGGAGTGAGGGCACACAAATTCCTCCAAAAAACCAAGAAAATGTTTGCAAACGTGTGGGAATAAAACTTTGACTTCAGTATTGGGTAATGATTAGTCTAAGACCTTATACATACATGTCTGCCTAAGGGTCACTGAGATAAGCAAGGAAATTAAAAACAAACACCAGAAACAATTAAGCAGCTCAGACAATTGTAAACAGTTTTGTGTGCTATATCTAATTATTGTAATCCACAATGTGTATGCTTACTATGTACAAATTTCTCAATAAAAGGGGGCACTAGAATTTGCTCTGGACTCCCATCCCGAGTACACCAGCCTCTGTGTCTCATTCTTTCCATGGGAGTCCACCACAAGTGGTGACCCCGACGTGATCCACTGCAGGTGGTACGTGTCCGGACCTCCGTGTTTCCTTGTCTGGAATAGGTAAAGTACGTACTTAACTATTGCTGGACAATAGGATTATTCAGGGAGCATGGGGGGAAAACTAGTGAGTTGCAGAAGTTAGCAAGGACAAACAACTTTATCTTTAAACCCTCTGGGGGGGAGCAAATAGTTCTTTCAAAAGATAATGTGAGAGAGCTGCTGCAAGAGATCTGGCGGCAATGTCCCTGGTATCCAGAGAAAGGCTCTTTAAAGTTAGACACATGGAGGAGAATTGGAAATATCCTTCATGAAGAGCCATGGGCAACAGTTGAAATTTTGATATTTTGGAAAATTGTTATGACTGCTTTAGAGACCCAGCAACAACCTCTTTTAAAAACTTTAGTAGAACCTCTTCCTAATAAAGGAATTGTATTGCACCCTCCTTCTCCTAAACTGGAATGTGCTTTATCATTTCCAACAGCACCTATTCCTGTAAATGATAAAATCCAATCAAAAATGGGAAAGGTTCAAGCCATGATGCATCAGGCTTTCAATGAGGGGAAGTTAGAGTCTGATGAGATTACCCAGATGAATTTGTTTCCAGTCAATAGGCAAATGGATGCTCAAGGCAATCTGCAGACTGAATGGGTTCCGATTCCTTTAGCAATTCTTAGGGAAATTAAAAAAGCAGTAAAAGATTTTGGTATTCAAAGTCCTTTTACAAAGGGGCTTCTGACAAGTTTGGCTACCTCACACATGATTCCTAGTGACTGGAAAGATTTAATGAGAATGATATTGAGCTCTACTCAGTATGTGGTCTTTGACTCAGAATACCAAAGGGAGGCTGTCACTAGGGGAAGGAATTCAGGGGGGCTGTATACACCAGATCAAATCGATGGGGCAGGCTTGTTTGAATCCACTGCAGATCAAGCTGCTAATTTGCCTGATCACGTATTTCCAATGGTTATGGCAGCTGTCCTTGGGGCACTGTCCCGCATTCAGGATGTGGGAACCCCAGCACGGTCTTTTTCTCAAATTAAGCAAACAGCATCTGAGTCTTATAATGATTTTGTGGAAAGGCTACAATTGGCTATTACCAGACAAATCTGTAATGAGGAAGCTGCAAAAGAACTTTTGCTGAAATTGGCAGTTGAAAATGCAAACGCTGACTGCAAGCGTATCTTGCAGCCCTTGGTGGCTAGAGGTGAGGTTACTCTGGCTGATCTGTTAAAAGCATGTGCAGTGGTGGGTTCTCAGGCTTACAACATGGAGACTTTGGCTATGGCATTGCAAAAAGGGATGAAACCTACAGGGAATTGTTTTAATTGTGGAAAGCCTGGCCATTTTAAAGCCCAGTGCCATGCCCCTGGGGGAGGGAATGGCATTTAACAAAAACAAAATTAAGGACGTCCGTCCAAAATCAGCCTGTCCAAAATGCAAAAAAGGGTTTCATTGGGCAAATCAATGTCGCTCTAATCAGAACCAAAATCCGGGAAACTAAATTTGGGGCGTGCAGCTAGCCCCGCTCCCAAGGCTGTCACAAAAGCATCACCTGCAATTACTGGGAGTGCAGGTTTGGGTTTTAAAATGTTGAACTCAATTAATGTGACCTTTCCTAATCAAGTGTATATTGAGGACACTCATTTGCATGGGCCACTGCCATAAAAAACAGTGGGATTAGTACTTCCCATGTCTTCTGCATCAGAAAAAGGGTTTTTTGTTATTCCAGGAGTTATTGATCAAGATTATAAAGGAGTTATTAAGATACAATTGTACACTGATATTCCTGCATCATTAATGGCCGGTGACCATAACTATTGCCCAGTTATTATTGCTTCCATACATCCCTATAAATCCTTTAATTGGGATTCCACAAACTGGTGGTTTTGGGTCCACTGAAATGGCAAGTTCTCCAGTTGCTGCAGAATTGCTAGCGCTGACAAAAAATTTGACTACAGATCAACCAAAAATGACAATTGAAATTCAGGGAAAATCATTTTCTGGCCTTATAGATTCCGGAGCAGATGTCTCTGTGATACGCCAAAAGGAATGGCCAAATGAATGGGCACTTGAGGACTCTCCGGCTGTTCGTGGAGTGGGTTTTATGCAGTTTGCAAGAAGTAGTGTACATTGGTTGAAGGCATTGCATAGAGAAATTGGTGAGACTGCAAGGATTCAACCTCTTGTGTTGCCCCTACATATAAACTTGTGGGGTAGAGATTTGCTGTCACAATTTCGCACAAAAATTGTTATTGGTTAATGGAAAAATTACAATTGTTAACCTCTCAGCCAGTCTGGATTGACCAATGGCCACTTCCAAAAGAAAAGCTTACAGCTTTACATCAATTGGTAGCTGAGCAGCTACAATTAGGACACACTGAGCCTACTTCTAATATCATTGAATGGTTGCATTTGCAGAATACTCCCAGAAAAACAGTTTCTACTATGGCTATGCTTTATAGTGAGTTAATCATCAAAGGCCGAAATCGCAGTATGCATTTATATGGCAAAGATCTAGTTCCGTTATTTTTACCTATCTCTCTCACTCTGTGGGAAACTTGGTATAGTCAATCCATTGAATTGCAAATTGCTCTTGAAAATTGGCTAGGGAAGATTTCTTGCCACACCCCCAGTGACCCTCGTTTCCAGTTGCTTCGAAACGTATCTGTAAATTTTAATTCAGTTATTGCTAAGCAGCCAGTTGGAGGAATGACCGTTTATGCGGACGGTGGTAAGACCTACGGCGCTTGTGCATGGAGACAGGAAGGGGTATGGAAAACAAAAATTACCCCTCCTCAGCAATCAGCACAAAGGGCTGAATTAGCTGCTGCTATTTTGGCCTTACAGGAATTTGCACAAGAACTACTAAATCTTATTGTGGACTCTCTTTATGTTTATCAATTGATACTTAACATTGAATTTGCTTATCTTTCTCCATCTGTTGATGCTAATCTTATGAGTTTGTTTCTAGCTCTGCAAAACTGTCTTCATTCTCGCACACATTCTCTACATATTGCACACATTCGCAGCCACCAGCCACTTCCCGGGGAGCTGCAGGAAGGGAATGACATGGCTGATGCAGCGGCCTCAGCCATGTCCTGTCTCTCGCTTTCTCCTGTTACTCCATGGGACTCACATAGCTATTTTCATCAAAATGCCAAAGCTCTTTGTAAACAATTTTGTCTCACTGCTGCAGAAGCTGCAGCTATTATTCAACAATGTCCTAGTTGCAGTGCTCAATCCACTGCTCTTCCTCAAGGAGTAAATCCTTGGAGGACATCTGCTTGTCAACTATGGAAGATGGATGTCACACAACACCCTCCCTTCAAACCATGGCACCATCTGCATGTCACTGTTGATACCTATTCAGGATTTATTATGGCAACACCTCAACGAGTGTCAACCATTGCCTCCGTACCTTCACACATGTGGGGCCACCAATGGAGATAAAAACCGATAATGGCCCTGCTTACATTAGCACCGCCTTTGCGGAATTTTGTCATCGATGGTCAATTATACATAAATTTGGCATTCCCTACAATTCCACTGGTCAGGCCATTGTGGAATGAGCTCATCAGATGCTAAAACAAGCACTCCTTCACACAAAAACAAAAACGGGGGAAGTGGATGATTATGGCTTGCCTTACATACAAAACATTCTTAATATTACCTTATACACTTTAAATTTTTTGAACATGACAGGATCTCCCGCTGCTACGGCAGCCAGTAGGCATTTTGCTTCCTTCCCTTCTGCAGGTACGCCAAGACCAAAAGTTCGGTATAAGAGACTACCAGATCCAACGTGGAAAGGACCTGTCCCTCTGATAACTTGGGGCCGAGGATACGCTGCTGTTGAAGATGAGGGGACAGTTGTTTGGGTTCCTGCTCGCTGTGTGCGTCCTTATCATCAGCCAAAGGGGCAAGGGGATGGATTTGGGGGAATGGAAAAGAAACACATTGATCCAGGACATGGGGAAGCTAGCAAACCTTCATAATAAAACTGACTGTTGGGTATGTATGCACATGCCAACTCACAAAACATCAGGGCTTCCAATGGTTGCAGTACCTTTGGCCGAAGGTGACTGGTATAAGGGACAATGCTGTGGTTGTTCAGGGATGTGGTCTAACAGTTGGACTAAAAGTAACATAAATACATTGCATCTTGAAAGCCGAATCCAAGAGGTGGCGGGTATCTGCTGGACTCACAATGAGACAGTAGAGAATATGACTTACTTGGGAACATATCCATTTTGTAACAAAACAATTGTTATTAGCAATGGAAGTCGGGTTTATCTGGCTGACATGAAAACTAAAAATCTCACTTACTTTGTACATAATATTTCTAAATTTGATATCATATCTTTGATCAATGAAAATGGGTGTCCAATTATCCCTGCCACATGTTGTCCCATCATGATAGAAAACCAGCTGCCCAAATGTGCAAATGGGAAATACGCACCACCGCCCACTTATTTGGCTATGTTAATGGAATCTTTTGTACGATTAATCTATGCTGAACCAAATACGGTTGGTCATCTCCTGGGAGCAAATCTATGGTTGCTGTGTGGACGGATGGCCTATGATCGCATGCCAGCACGATGGAAAGGAGTCTGCACCTTTGGGAAAGTGATCCCATCTCATGTCATTTTAAAATCTTTGGGGACTGCTCATATCCGCAATGCGCGTTCCGCAACGGAAGTAAACTCTGTTTTGAATCATGACTACTGGACACAGATATCAAGGGGAGTTATTCCTCCTTTAGGAGTCATGATGAACTATAGAGATTTGCATCGTTTAAACAATTGGACAGTTACTATGTTTAAAGACACCATTAAAACGCTAAAGCTGCTTGAAGAAGAACAAGGAAAAATCCTTGACTTTGTCCTGCAAACCAGATATGCGGTGGACACTATTTTGGCTGCGCAAGGGGGAGTTTGCGCTGTGATTCATACACATTGTTGCATGTATATTTCTGATTATTCTCCAAACATTACAGCTACTATACAGCATATGGAACAAACCCTGAGTGAGAATCCATTACAATCGGAGGACGAGGGACTGGACGTGTGGTCTGCACTTTGGTCCTGGTTGCCAGATGGTTCATGGATTCGTCACCTAATTGTTGGAGTGATATTGCTTTTTATACTTTCTCTTTGTGTATGCTGTTGTATCCAATGTCTCCCTGGACTTTTAGGAATGTGTCGGGTGAAGCCTACGGAAGGAGAACTGTTGTTGCAGATGGCGAAAAGCTACCGAGGCATCCGTGTTCATCAAAAAACTAAAACAGGGGAGATGTGGGAATAAAACTTTGACTTCAATGTTGGGTAATGATTAGTCTAAGACCTTATACATACATGTCTGCCTAAGGGTCACTGAGATAAGCAAGGAAATTAAAAACAAACACCAGAAACAATTAAGCAGCTCAGACAATTGTAAACAGTTTTGTGTGCTATATCTAATTATTGTAATCCACAATGTGTATGCTTACTATGTACAAATTTCTCAATAAAAGGGGGCACTAGAATTTGCTCTGGACTCCCATCCCGAGTACACCAGCCTCTGTGTCTCATTCTTTCCATGGGAGTCCACCACACAAACGTTCTCTGCAAGGAAGATTATGGCGACTGTTTTTTGGGATAGGCAAGGTGTGCTTCTTATCAATTTTCTGGAACATGGTGCAACAATAAACTCTGTGAGGTATTGTGAAACGTTGCAAAAACTAAGAAAAACAATTCAGAACAAGCGTAGAGGAAAGTTAAGCTCAAAAATTTTGTTTTTGCATGACAATGCCCGACCACACACAGCAAATCGCACTCGAGAAATCCTGAATGCTTTCAAGTGGGAGATTTTTCCTCATCCGCCCTACAGCCTTGATCTTGCACCAAGCGACTACCACTTGTTTCCAAGGATGAAGACCTGGCTTGGAACACAGCGCTTTGATGATGATGCAGAACTGCAGGCAGGCATGACTGACTGGCTCAAATCTCAGGTGGCTGAATTTTATGACAGTGGAATTACAAAGCTTGTTCACCGCTATGATAAGTGCCTCAATTTGTTCAGTGAATATATTGAAAAGTAGTATTTAAGTGTCACTTTCAAGTGTATCTAATAAAAAAATTTTCCTACACTTTTTTTTCTATCGCAAAATGTAATCTATTTTGTGGATAGCCCTCGTATTTTCTGAAGGCTCAGAATGGGATGCAGATCAAAAATGTTTATCATCGGTGGATAGCCATATTCAGAAGGTCATATTTTGTTTTCAGTTGAGTGGGTCTACTATCTATGACAATAGATAAACATTTCATGTCTCTTTAAAAAAATATTATTGTTATTTTGATTCACACTTTTGATTTTGGTACATACTTAGCGATAGTGACACCCAGTTCCTTTTTACTTTTTCTGCAGCAGGCTCATATCTGCCTATTGGATCTGCATTAAGCAAAGAAAAACATCCTGCTAAAGATCTGACTTCATTCTATAACCACTGTGGTTTTTGCATGACAAAATAAATGGTGGTGGTAGAATTAATTACAACCTGTGTATTGAGGAGTTTCACGAGAGTGAGTGGAAGGTAGAAATAGGTTACTGTTCAAGAGGAGAAAGGGACCTACTTTACTGACAGGGAGAATAAAATTCCAGCCTCAAACATTTGTTGTTCTGCCTTGCTTCCAACTTGTGTCTTCCAAAAATGCCAGGCTTAATCAGAGCTTTATGCTACCCTTGCACTATGATGCAGAGAACATTCTTCAAGCTTCAGGACATCTGTGTGCTGTGACACTTTTATTCTTCTTCTTTATCTCTCTTTCTCTTTTCTCCCCCCCCCCCTTTCTCTCAGGGTATACATGTGGCTGTTCCTGAGGTGAATAATAAAGCAAGCTATTTATGCTTCAGCTTGCCTTCCCCTTCTGTGATTAGCTTTTTCTGAAACATGCTGTATATTTCTAATTATGATCTTATATTCCACATCAAATAACTTTTCATTGGTATAGGAGATCTTTTCTAACCAGAGTGACCATTTTCAGGGGCAAAGTCATGAGTGTATTACCCCGTTTCAGCAAGGGCTGAAAAGTCATGAGTGTATACCCCATTTCAGTTTCAGCAAGGGCTTAATTTTAATTATATAAAATCAGGTGTGTGTGTGTGTGTGTGTGTATCCCTCCCTGCAGTTTTCTTGGCTAGATTTCAGAAGTGGTTTGCCATTGCCTCCTTCTTAGTGACTGGCCCAAGGTCACCCAGCTGGCTTTGAACCTAAGGCAGGATTAAAACTTCCAGTCTTCTGTTTTCTAGCCTGATGTCTTAACCACTACACCAAACAGATTTATAATCATTTTAGGCCAAGTTAATTTCACATTGTGGAAAATGTAAATCATTAAGGAAAGTAAAACAGACGAAGATCTGGAACTTGTCTATAAAAGGAGTTTTGGAGGAAATGATTCTAAATTAAAAAAAAAAAAAAAAAACTAGGTTCCAGAGAGCTGAAATCCACATTTCTCTCTTTAAAAATTAAGTATTGTCTTCAATTCCTTTAAACTTTAAAAAAAAAACTATATATGCTATTGTTTGATTCTTTTTATGGGCCCTCTGAATTTTTTTTCTGGTGCTAGATTGTACAAAGGAAATGTTTAACTTTGGGCAATAGTTTTTCAGTTCTTTGATTATTGGGAAGGTGAATTGATACAAGTGTGACAAATATGGCCCCTTGTCAAATAATCTGATTCTTGCTTTCTGTTTTGGTAGCATACTATGTTTCCCAGGAACTGTTATATTTCCCCTGCTATGACTAAAAGGTACAGGAATACCCTTCCCTGCAGTTAACATGTAATATGTTAACATATAACTGATATTATACTTTAAGCTAAGGTAAAGAAAATATTTGATTATTTAATGTAGATTTTGAATAAATACCATGCTTCTCCAAGAATATGCCCCCCCAATAGGAAGATCCAGCATGTTTTCTAGGCATAAAATGAAATTAAGCCCCTCCCCCCCAAATTTAGGCCTAGTTTAAAACATGCAAAATTGGGGGGGAAGGCAGGGGGAGAACTTGCCATTAGGAGTGCCCCGCGGGCAGCTACGCCTCACCATCAGCCGCTCCTAACAGCCAATCATGGTGGAGCGCGGAGGGCTCCCTTACCCCTCCTTTACCTGAGTCAGCAGGCAGGCGTGGATGTCCGGCAGCATTCAGCTGCTTCTCAGGCCTCTGTAGCTTCCACAGTTCCCACCGGTGCTTGCACCTCTCTCGCCTATGCCATCTCCAACAACATCATCTGAGTTGCTCCTGCTTTCCTCCTGTCCCTGTAACAACAGGAAAAAAAACATTTTGAGGTACCTGGGAGCACTGCACACTGCATTTTGGTTTAATCCCGAGCATCTGGGTGAGCATGAGAAGAGCCGAGCAAGTGTCTCTGCTGCTGCCACCCTTGGTGCTCCAGCTTGGGCTCTGCAAGTTTGCAAAAGTCTTGGTTCACAGCCCGTTCCTGCATTCCAAGTGCTCAGGCCAAGCTGCAGCTGTCCCTCTCTCGCCTGTGCCATCTCCAATAACAGCAGCAGCAGTGGTGGGAACCATGGAAGTGTTTCAGCTGCTTCTTGGGTGGGGGAGCTGCCTCCGTAACTTCCATGGTAGCCGCCGCCGCTGCTGCTGTTGTTGGAGACGTCCTAGCCATTTTTTCAGGGCTCAAAAAAAAAAAAAAAAATAAGGCCTGGCCTTATTTTGTGAGAAACACGGTATATAAAGATACTTGTGGGTATTACAGTGTATATTAGTTGGAAACATAAATGTCACACGTGCATTTTTACATGCAGAAAATGATGTATTGTTGGCTGAACATCCAAATACAGGAGCATGAATGTGAACACTGCTTTATATGCGACAGTAATCAAGCCTGTCCATTACCATCATAAGTTGTGATAGTTTATAAGGGACGCATCCTCTGATCTCTAATTTCCCTGATGTGGTCATTAAATGATTGTGTTAGCCATTAAATGGAACATGTGTTAGGTACTGGGAAAGTTAATGCAGGTCCAAGCCATACCACAGGCTTCCCGTGACTTTCTCTATCCTGTAAGGCACCCCATGCTCTGCTTAAACCCCTAAGTGTCCCCACAGGCTTTGAGCCTGCTTTTCCATCCCATGGGTCCCTACAGGCCATGGTCTCTTTTCAGCCCCACTCCTGCAAGAGACTGAAGATTGTATTGAGGAAAGGGAATAGGTCACTTTCCTCCTTGGCATCCCTAGGCCCCATGACACTGTCCCAGAGTGGGCATCATTCCAGAGCAGCCCCAATTTATCATGTCTGTTCCCAAAAGGGTTCCTGCTTCTGGGCTTGAGTCACTGAACCTGCAGAGATGAAGAGGAGATGGAGAAGCAAATCTGCAATAAAAGTTAAAGAACCAATCAGTGATTGAGGATGGGGTGAGGAGTAGAGGGTGGGATCCAACAGGCATAGGAAGCAGGTCCAAGGCCTGCAAGAACCCAGTGAGGTAGAATTTGGGGGGAGACATTGAGAGAGTGCAACATCCCTATGCTTAGTCCTAAGTGTGGGTGGATTGCCAAGCAAATTTTGTTCCGTGACTATATGTATGAAAGGCCAAGGAAAAAAGACTGAATGATTGTCAATTATATATAAATTATAAAAAAAATGAAAGTAGAAGAATTGCGTTTTGGTTCAGTGTTACTATAGATGTGAAAATTAATGAAGAAATATTAGCACATGAAAATCCTGCTAGAAATGTAGTTAGTATATGGTACTGCAAAGTGTGAATACTGAAAGACATAAAAATGACTATATATAATACTGTGCTTTTGCCTCTTTTATTATATGACAACTGAGTAAGTCTAGCGAAACACAAAAATAAGTTGGAGGTAAAATTTAAGATATGGCTATCTAAAAAGCAAAACAAATATATTGAAGAATGATTGGGGAGCTGAATGAATGTGGGTAAAAAATGACCAAAAGGAAAGAAGTACAGAAAGAAAACAGTTTTCATCTTATGAAGATAATAAATAATGAAAATAAATAAATACAGTATTCATGTGTGTAAAAAAAATCAAAAGGTAGGCTGAAAGGAAAAAAAAAACAGAAAATATGGTTGGATAGAATTGATGAGTAAATTTGAGGAATTCAAAGGGCAAAAAGTATAATGTTTGCATATATTATTGTATTATAAAGTATAAAATAATATGCAGAGGGATAGTAAATGATGAAATAAAGGGTTTATTTAACAACTTTTATAATTGGCCCCACTCAAGTGCACTCTTGCAGCAAATACAGAAAAATACAAAAATGATAGAAGCAAAAACAAGACTAATATAATCACTTTCCCATAAATTCTGCATGATGATACACCTGTTCAACTCAAAGACCTGATGAAACAAGTCCACTTTTCTTATCTTGTTCTTGTAATTTCTTTGGTGTGTTAGATCTTCTTTTTCTGCCCTTCATAAAGTTCCTTCCCCCCCCCCAAAAAAAAAAAGAATTGGGACAATGGATATGTATGTACATATGTTTGATGGCGCTGTGATATTCAATTTGCCCTACAAAGATCCCTTTGGGAAGAGTTGGTGGAAAAACAGTAAAGGCAGAAGAAAATGTGAATTTGATTCTGTGAGGATTAGTGACCTAATTTGGAGAATATCTCAGAACAACTGCCAGATTTTTTTTTTTTTGCCCAATGTAGTGCTTCCTATATAAAAATATAACTTGCCATCCAGCCACAGGTTCCTTTTTCCCTGTAATAGAAGCCAAGCAGAGACCTAATGTTCTTTCCTTTTCAAGCACACAATTGAGAAGACTATTTAACAATTACAAGCTGTTTATACTCAGAATTTGTCTTGAGAAACCAGTTAACATTCTTAAGGGAAGGGTGACCTAAAACAACTATGGGTAATCCTGGACTTATGACCATAATTTGGATGGAAATTTCCATTATAGGTTGTCATAAATCAATTTGGACCCAATTTTGGACAATTTGTACAGCAGTCCTTTAGTGAATTATTATAGTCATGAACAAATCTGGCTTCTCCAATGGGAGTGTTTTGCTGAAAATTGGCAAAAATAAACGCAAACATGATCACATGACCATAGGACACTGCAATCGGTCATAAATGCAAGCTGATTGGCAAGTGCCCAAGTTGCAATGACAAGAATGTGGGGGATGTACAACAGACATATATGAAAATACAGGTTGTAAGCCTCTTTTTTCAAGGCCATTCTCACTTTGAATCATTGTTAAAAATGGATGTAAGTCAAGCACTAGCTGTACTGAGTATTCAGGATATTCAGTAGAAATAATAGCAAAACATCCCATTGTAATAACAAGTACTGCAAAATCTAGATAATAAGTACATGGCACACACACAAAACAGATTCTGAAAAGTCTACACTTGTCATCATCCAGTAGTTATCAAGCTACTTGCAGCCATTTACCAGCCTAGTAGAAATAGTTCCTTCATACATTGTTTCTGGATCTATGCTTTGAACTGACAAGCCATTCTGTGGCAGAAGCAACAAAATTATGAACAATTATACTTCAAAGTACAGTGTTTATTACCCCTTTTAATAAAATGTATAACACAGATATCACTTTAAGAATGTTCCACCTCACAACGACAGTAAGTGTGCAAGCAGACAAGTTGCTGTTCCAGAATGAATAGAGTAGAGTAGAACAGAACAGAACAGAACAGAACAGAACAGAACAGAACAGAATAACAGAGTTGGAAGGGACTTTGGAGGTCTTCAAATCCAATTTCCTTCCTGCTAAGGCAGGAAACCCAATTCAATTTTGTTCCTCTTCTCTGCATTCTTTCTAGAGTGGAAGCATATCAAATGGAAGCATATTAAAGATTGCTGGAAGCTTTTGTAAAGCTTGGCTAACTTTGTAGGGAATATATAGTAACTCAGGGCTGTTAAAATCTCAAACAAAATAAATGGCAACAACAGCTTTTGTTGCAATATTTATATGACTTATGCCCATCCTTGAGAATCAAGTAAAATGTGGTATTAAGCTTGAAGAAAAGTTCCTATGTTTTGTGCCTTAAAGATCAAGAATCCAAAAGGTATGCTGTGAAAGGCTTAGACGACCCTAGAGCTTAGTTGATTCATCCATCCATCCATCCATCAATCCATCCATCCATCCATCCATCTTGAATCCTGATGAATCATCAGAAACTCATAGCAATTCATAAAATAGTTGATCAAAAAATCTTCCTTAAACAGTTAAAATATTGACTGAAATGATTAGTCTATTAGATCAATACAATCAATCAAAATTACGATTTAAAATTATTGGAAGGAAAATATAATGAAATCATAATGAAATCAAATAACAAAATAAAATAACATGAACAATTAAAGGCTAGGTCCCACTGGCTGACGGATGCAAAACGTATGCAAAAAGGACACAGTGGACGAGCAAAATTTCAGGGGTGGCTCCATCCGTTGTTATCCACTCCAAAAAGTGCCCCAAATTTACATAAACAGAATGGAAAAGAACAGAAAGGAACGGACGGGGATAGTATGTAGCAAGGATGTTAAGCAGATATTTGTAGGAAGCCTAGCGGATGACAGCAGATGGTAGTGGATGACACATCCAAAGGGCTTCCAGGGGAGAATTGCGAAGCGGACGCATAGCGGAAGGAACGGATGCATAGCGGATGACACGGATGCATCATGGACGCCTATAGGATGCATAGCGGATGCATAGCAGATGCGTAGTGGATGCATAGCAGATGCATAGCAGATGCAAAGCGTTCACTGTGCATGCAGGGAGGATGAATTGCGTCAGCTCCGTGGATGTAAAAGGATGCAGCTCGCAAGCAATCAGAATTCAGAGGAAAGACGTGCTGCCACAGACATCTTCGAATAACACCATGGTTCGTCAGTCAGGGAAGAAGACAAAGCCTGTGCCTATTCCTGCCAGCCCTGGCAAGAAGGACAGAACCACCATCCCACCCCCTGGCACTGGTGCTTCTGCTGCTGCTGGTGGTGGTGGTGGTGGTGGTGGTGGTGCTGTTGCTGCTGCTGATGCTTCTCCTGTGGGTGCTGCTGGTGCTTCTCCTGTTGAACAGCCTCAAGGCCCTCAAAGCCCTGCTGCTCAAACCCCTGAAGGCCCTGCTGCTTAAGCCCCTGTCAGAGGGAGGAAGAGGCAAGGGAAGGAGAAGGGAGAGAGGAAACAGTACACCCTTTCCGAGGAGCATGAGGAGGAGGTGCTGGAATGGCTGAGGGAGAACGAGTACGGGCCACAGTGGAGAAAGGGCCACAGACTCTATCGCGACACCAAGAGAAAACAGGCAGCTTGGAGAGACAAGGCAGAGAGCCTGGGCTACACTTCAGACCTACTCCTTGGATGGTGGAAGCACATGCACACCTGGTATGGCAAGCTACACCTCAAGAAATCTGGGCAGGCCGCTGTCAAGCTCACTGACCGGGAGATGTACGTCATGGCCAAGTGCAGCTTTCTGGAGGGTGAGGACCGCCACCGAGGAGCAGCCCCTCTGAGACCCCTCTCCCTCAGACAGCCCACAGACAGCCAGTCCTCTTCCAGCCAGGAGACAGCTGCCCTGTCCAGGCAGGAGTCTTCGGAGGGCCCCCCTGACAGCTGCACTCCCCATGCCAGAGGATGTGGAGGATCTCCTGTTACAAATGGAGGAAGAAGCAGCAGCCACCAGAGACCAACCCACCCCCACCCCCATCTCCACCTCCACAGAAAGCAGGCAGAGAGGCAGAGGCAGACTGGAGGGCCAGAGCCACACAGTCCTTCTGGAGATCAGGGACACAATCAAAACCAGCACAGATCTTGTCTCTCAGCTGGTGCACAGCGACATACCATCCTCGAACCGCAAGCCCTTCATCACGTACGTAAGCCAGACCCTCATGGACCTGCCCGAGGCCCAGTACCAGGTGATGAAGCAGAAGATCACAGCACTTCTGCACAACCCTCCAGGCCCAGCTGAACCTGCTCTGACCCAGTCCAGGTCTGCTCCTCCACCCCAGGTGATGTCACAGCCCTTCAACGGCTTTCAACAGCCCCTCACCTACCAAGGCTATGAGTACCAGGACTTCCCACAGCAGAGCAGCCCTTCCCAGTCCAGGCCCAGGTTCATTGCACACCACAGATGCCTCACCTCACCCAGCTGCAGGCCAGACATCCCCACTACACTCCTCCTTCCTCCACCCCACAGCCAAGCCCATCAACGGACAATCTGTCTTCAGTCTTGGGCCTCACATCCCAGGTCCTTGATGAAGGGCCTCTCAACCTCATGGGACTGAGTCAGCTCTCTGAGAGCTTCCTGAACACACCATTCCCTGTTGTACTCTCAGAGCCAAGCACCCCAATGGTGTCTCAGACCAGAACTCCAGCCACAGCCACCTCCACAGGCCCTGGCTGCTTGACAGCTGAGACCATGGACATGCCTCAGAGTGACTGAGAATAGTGCCAGAGACTGAGTTGTTACCTGTTCACTTTATCTTTGCTTAAGACACTTTACTTGGTTCATTTTGCTTTTTTAATAAAGTCATACAGTTTACTTAAGTCAGTTATTAATAAAGGTTATCTTTGCTTCACACACTTGGTTCATTTTATTTACTTAATAAAGTCTTGGTGAAAACTTTGAAAAAATGGTTAAGCCTTTGCATGTTTGTGGGATAGTTAAGCTGTGGGATAGATAAAGCTCCAGTGCAAGCATAGTGGGATTGTATGGTCCACCCTCCCAGCTGCCACACATATGGCCCTTTTTAACAATAACAATTTATTCATTGATCCACACATTTGAACACAAACACAACTCTTTATTAAATGCCCTATTCATTGTAGGGCCACTCAACATACATGGCACAATCTCATCAGTGTTATGAGACAGGCTCAAGGAAGCATCCATTAACCATCTAGCATCCTGTCTTACCACTCCACTGCTCCAGCTGGGGAGTTGCACCAGTGTCTCAGTAGATTGCGCTGGTTCTTCCCTTCATGTGAAGCTCTGTTGGGTCCTTATACATCCACAGTGTCTGTCAGGTTTACTCCTTGCCTCCATTCACTAGGCTCCATGTCCCCATTCCCTTGTTGACGGTCGACAAACCTGTTCTGCTACACTGGGTAGCGGGTGCGCATGAGATTGTGCAGGATGCAGCAAGCTTCCACGATCCTCCTCATGGTCTGTGGGCGATGCTGCATGGTGGTGAGGAGTACCTGGAACCTATTGGCCAGGATGCCAAAGGCATTCTCCACCACCCATCTTGCCCTGGAAAGCCTGTAGGGCATATCTTGTGTGTCATTGGGTAGGGGGTCTGGATCTGGAAAACCCATGATGAGGTTGTGTTCCAGCCCCTCCTTGAGGTCACTGGCATTGTATACCTGAGCATCTGAAGCTGACCCGTTGCCTGAAGCATCGATGTCCATGAACTTGTAGTCAGCATCAACCATGGCAAAGAGGATGATACTGAAGAAGCCCTTGTAGTTATAATAAGTGTACCCTGAGTTGGCTGGAGCTTTGCAGGACACGTGCATCCCATCTATGGCTCCAACGGTGTGGGGAAAGTTCCACCTCTGATACCACTGTTCTGCAACTTTTCTCCAGCCTTCTTCAGTGGTGGGACACTGGAGGAGCTCCTCCACGTATTCTTCGATGATGGCCTGCACCACTTCTCTGACCACTTTGCTGATGCTCTTGTGTGGCACCCTCCAGGAATAAAGCATGTTTCTGTATGTGGTTCCAGAGGCCAGGTGGCACAGAGTCAGTGCCACCTTCAGTCCAGGGTCCAGGTTGGGACGGAAGTTGGTGCTAGGCTTGGTCAACCTGGGTCTCAGACGCTCTACAATTTCATCAAACATGGCTGGTGGCATCCTCATGAAATGCTGGAATGCACTAGGGTCTTCATTCCTCAGCTCCACCATCAGCTTGTCATACAGTCCAAACTCCACTCTTCTCCTGATCCATTGTTGGACCCACACAGCTCTTGGACATCTCCTTCTTCTCCTTGTGTAGAAAAGGTGAAACAGTCTGAACAGGGTTTGGTTCTGGTGTTGAATGATCGCAGCTACCAAGGACTGTGTTATGATCCATGGTGGAGATCAATGGATGATGTGGAAGAGCAAGACCAAGGGTGAAGAGGTCTGTACACCATGGCTTCTGGACTGATACTGAGATCCAGGTGATTTCCTCCCCCTTTTTATAGGAAATATCGGTTTTCCACTAGGTGTCCTTCCACATACTCTAGGCATACTCCAGACATCCTAAATATCTGAGATACATCCCATATACAAATGTTTTGTCTCTTTTAATGCTTTATATATGAGATGCATCCGCTTACATCCTTTCTATTTCCATGCTACTAATGGTGTGTGAACGTTCCATGTACCTTTCGCTTCCTCCCTCTCCATTTTCAGCTGCAGCGGATGTGAGTTGCGAGGATGTCCAGAGGATGCCAAGAGGATACAGTGGCCGTTTAACGGATGACAATGGACGTAGAACGTTTGTTGCCCATTTGTGTTGCGGATGTATATCGTACGCAGCGGAAAGTTCATCCACTCAAAAAGTTTTGTGCAGCTCAAAACTTCTTGCATGGATGAAATTGCAGTGGACGGATGCTCGACGGATAGAGCGTATGAAACACATTTGCAGTGATTACACAACGGATGCATCGCGTTTTCCAATGGATGGCAAGCTTTTTTGTCTGTTTTACATCCTCTTTGCATCCGTTGGTGCAGTGGGACATGGGCTTAAATAAACTCAAGGTAAATTTAAAATAATAATATTTAAAAATTATTCACCAAGTGTTCTTCAGAAGGGTTCCATCTGTTAAATTAGAATATTTGAAGGGATGGAATAAACCTTAATTCTCAGGGCTGCTTATGCATCTGTATGTGTGTGTGTGTGTGTATGTGTGTAGGGGAAATTCTGCAAACTGGGATAGTAACTGAAAGAAAACAACTCACTAACTGTTAGATACAGACAAATGCTTTTCATTTATTTGTATTTCAACCAGAGGCTCAGGGAGCTGAGGATAGCATATACGCATGCTTCTCTTTTTAATCTTAGAGCAATGTTGTCCTAATTCCTGTGAGTTGATTAGATAATGAGGTAAATAATGGGTAAGGATTTAAACTTGAATTGTCCTATTTCAAATGTCATTCTTTGATTATGTTTACTAAATAATATGTGCTATGTTCAGTAAGGCAAATAAGACTTACTCCACAGCAAATGTATATAATTCATGGCTATATATGCTATGTCATCTCATGTTTCCCAGATTAAAAGCCCAACATGGATCAAATTTCTGATTTGTGTGCCCTGGAGTTCCTGGAATTTCTTTGGCAACATTTTCGAAAGTGGTTTCCCATAGCCTATTTCTTTGAACTGGTGAATGTCAGGCCCAGTTGGTTTTATGTCTTAGACAGGACTCAAACTCATGGTGTCCTGATTTCTGGCCTGGTGCCTTAGCCACTATGTCAATCTGGCTTTCTCAAGTTTATAGGAGAAGAGTTGTTTCCTCTCTGTCGATGATAGTTCAGATCCACTGACTATACAGAGGAATATTAACAATCTACTGTATTTCTGCAGCTGCTATAAGAATGGGGTGAGGAAATTAACGATTCCAAAATCCAATATTTTATTTGTTTTTCAAACATGTACAAGATAACAAGTATAGATATGAACATAAACATGAACAAAAGAAATAAATGCAGATAAATGGGGACAGTTAGACAGAGACAGTAGGCATGCTGGTGCGCTTATACAGTCCCTTTCCGGACCTCTTAGGAATGGAGTGAGGTCCATGGTAGACAGTTTGAGAATGAAGCTGTGAGGGTTTGAGTCTATAACAATAGAGTCAGGTTGACCATTCCAAGCGGTAACCACTCTGTGGTATATATACACCTTCAAACATTCAGTGGGAGCAAATCTCATCCCAAACTTTTTTCCACATATTATTTTTTTTATCAAAAATCAGAGGAGTTAATTAAAACCATTCAGGAAAACATTTGGTACAGAACTTACTGTCGGAATCAAAGATATAGCTTATTGATCTATTAGATTCAATAAGTCCTATAGATGATAGCAGGCCCCAGAAGAAAGAGACATGAACTATGTTTCAGCTAGGATGGTTTCAAAATATACCAGAACTATTTGTAACCCTGCTGAGCTGTTGCTAACTGTGAAAACATATTTTTTTTGCAAAGTGTGCACTTGTATGGATAAGTTTAAAACAGGAAGAATGAAACTGTTGGAAATGAGGAACTGAAAGTAATGTACACAGGTGTTTATGGAAAGTGACAGTTAGTGAAGTTGTGAAGTGTGTATGTGGTCAGAAGAGAAGTATAAAGGATAGGATTGGAGATCAGCTCGGGGTCCTTTGATTTATGGCAGTTCTTGCAGTCCATTTCAATGGCTTATTAATGTAAGTGTATTAGTGCTATTATATCTTTTATATCTATTCATTTCTTATGTTCCAAATTATTAGAAACAATAAACCTATGATCTTAAAGAATTTTTGTTTGTGTTGCTGTTCTTTTTGTGTTTGTGTAATATTGTTCCTATTGTTTTTATGACATTACTAACTGTTCATACTGTTATGTATATGTAAATAATGTGGTTGGGTTGACAATATATAAACTACAAATATATATGTAGCTTTAAGGAAAAATACTGTAATGTATTATGCTGTGTTCTAGTTGGTTAATTATGCTACAAGTTGCCATAAGAGGGAGCTATAGATCATGGTTTAATTATCTTTCTTTTTCTCTTTTTCACTGATGGTCTCTCTTGATACTTATACTGACTGACTACGGATCTATGCTGACTAACCCTCTTTATTTTGATATTCTATTGATATCAAAGGATATTTGTTATATTATGGTTTGATATTTGCTGTAAAAGAAACAGAACCGGAAAGAAGACTTTTTAACTAGATGTTACTTTATAACTGGATATTTCTTGACTGATGAAAATGTGTATGACATGGACTGTTTATTGGACTGTGCTATTTCTTCAAGTAAACATTAATACAACTTGTTTAACTCTGTGTGGCTGAATATTTCTTCATAACTGTTCTCATAAACCATTTTCCATGTGCATATCCTTTTTATACAAGGGTTACTCTGCATATATCCTAACACATACAAACACAAATAAAAAGATAATTGAAAGAACCATTTTAAGGCATCAGATGAGAGTCTGGAAGGCCATACCTTCTAATCTGGCCTTAGATATGAAAGTCAGATAGGTGATTTTGGATCAGTCACTTCCATCCAACCCCACCTCAGAAGGTTGTAGTTGTGGGAAAATTAGGAGGAAAGAACACTGGGTATTTTTGTCACCTCAAATTATTTATAAAAATAATAAATGTGGGATAAAAATAAATAAATAAATAAATAAATAAATAAATGAATGAATGAATGGCAGGCTATCTATGATCTGTTCCTCTGTATACCCTACCTTTGAAGCCTTGTATACCCTTGTATGCCCTGCCTTTGACTGTTCTTATTAGTCTTCTTGTATTAACCTATCTTTACATCAAGGAAAATGGCAAATTTTTCCATTTTCTTTTTACTTCAGTGGATCTTTGTCTGATAATAATCTGCTCTTCCTTTTTTTTTTTTTTTTTTTTACTGTTTACAGGATTTTATTATCATGTGACAGGAATACTTTTTATTTTTTCCCCTTCTAGTTTGTATATATGATCCAGAACTGCTTTGACTGTCTCTTCTCACCAAAATTGATAGCATCCAAAACATATTTAAATGGAATACATCCACAGCCCATTTAAATTATTTGTTGACAGGTAGCAAAATGACTGGACTTTGCAGCCTTACCATGCTAGGAACATTTCCTTCAAGTGAACACTTGTACTGATTTTCATACTTGAAAGCAGTGCTGGTGTGTGTGTGTGTGTGTGTGTGTGTGTTTAAGTGTATCCACCAAACCTTCCTCATACCACAGATTGGATGGAGCAATACTGACATCCTTTGGTTTATTCTTAAGGGACTTTTTGCAGCGCATTCCCATGTGTTACGAAGCTCAAAATCATTGCCCCCCCCCCCCAAAAAAAAAAAAAAAAAAACCGGGAGGTTTTGGTCCAGTCCAATCCAAGAGGAATCGTGCACAGCCCAATTTGTAGCATGAGGGAACATGAACTGTTCCAGATTTAATGCGTGCAAAGGATGACATCTGCAGAATAGCCAACTATAGGGCAGCAATTCAAGCAATGTTACACACACACACAAACATGTGATGCCAGATATCGGCTGGGACAAAAAACGCCAGATTGGTAGGAAGCCAGGAAACGAATATTTTGGACTTTGGCTTTGTTTTGCTTGCTTCTGCAGAAAGCGATGGCACTACTCGTAGCGCCGAACATTTAAATCAGAAGAAGGCTCCGGGAAAGAATCCAGCACGATCAGTATCTCATAATAGCTTTGCTTCCCCCTTTTTTATAGTGAGGGAGAGCGAGATGGAAGCAAGCAGCAGTGAAATGCTGCCCTGTCTTCAGTGCCCTGGTTGGAAAATGTAAAGGCAATTTCTTCTGGTATCACCTCCGTGAAGAGTATCATTTAATTTGTCACCTGGCAATAGATGGGACGAGGAGACAAGTGCTGCAGTCTCCCGGGTGAGAGAGAGAGAGAGAGAGAGAGAGAGAGAGAGGGGGGGGGGGGGGGGGGGGAGGAATTAAAAAGGTCAGGCCGGCCGCCCTCCCCTCTTTCCCCATCCCCCCACCCAACAACAAACCCTAAACAAACCACCAAGCCCGAAAGTGGTGGTTTTGTGACTGTGTCTTGTTTATCGTGAGCATAGCGGACGGAGCTGATTATTACCTTGGACTTGAAGCATAGAGAGACCCCTTCTGTCAGGAGCAGGAGGAGCGAATCTTCCAAGCAAAGCACACACACACACACACACCCATTCTTTGTATCCCTCCCACACATTCACTTGCAAATCCCTGGGAAAGCCAGTTCTTCGCCAAGTTTCTGTAACCTTCCCATCTCAAGGGCTGCGACTCTCTCAGCAGAACCTTTCCCTTTCTCTGTCTCTGTCTCTGTCTCTGTCTCTCTCTCCTCCTCCTCTCATGAGTGGTGGCTTTCCCCCCACCCTTCTTTCTTTCTTTTTCTTTTAACCAGGCTCTCTGAATGAAAGCCAGTCAGAGTGAGCGAGCGAACGAGTGATTCAGTCAGCTAGCCTGCGAATGCTTCCCTCCCTCCTCCTCGCTTCCCATCCCCGCCGCTTTCCCTGAGAGTTAAGTGATGCTCGCAGAAGACGCCTGAATTTGTTTCGAGTCGACTCAGGGTGGAAGAGGGCAAAATAAGCAGGGGGCTGGAAACGGCGAAAATCCAGAGGAAGATTAGTCCAGGATTTCGGAGGTTGACGCCTGGGTAGGACACGACTAGATTCACAACAAAAGGTAGGACTCTCTTGCCCTTGGCTTTGTAGTGGAAAGGGCATAGGAGTTGTATTTTTGGGGGGTGGGGGGGTGGGGGGGGTTCCCCATCCCCATGTGCCGTGTTTTATTCTATCAACCTCAGGGATATAGAACGGGTAACTTTCTCTCGGGCGGCTCTTAATATTTTTTTTTTTTTTTAAAAAGAACCTTTCGAAGGTGAAGGTGAAGTTGCGCGAGCAGATTGCCCTGTATTCTTAAAACTTGAGCTGCTTCAAATGGGCAATTTGGCGAAGCTAGTCAAAAGAACTGCCGAGCTGGATGCGGGACAGCTTACGAATCCCCTACCTCTCTGTCCAAGACTTCCTAACTAACTAAAAAAACAAAACAAAACCTGTAACGTGTTTAATTGTTGGGGAAAAGGTGGAGGATGGGAAATTTCAAGGCAACATTTGTAAAGCTTACTAATTGACCCCCTTAGTCCTTATCGTGGGCTTAGCGTGAATGGCAAGCATACATGTGGGAACTCACCTCATCCTTTGTAGAAGATTGCCCTTAGGGGTTTTCAGTTCTGAGGCCAGGGAAATGTCTCCCCTTCCCCCTCCTCCTTCCGTATATTTGGAGTAAATTATGTTTCAAAATGCTCCAAGAGTGTTTGAAGCATAGGAACTTAACTTATTTGTCTGTATTTATAGAACTACCCAGGGAAATGGGTGAGAATGCACCCATCCCATGTTGTGATCACAGACTTACAAACCACAAAGAGAGAGAGAAGAGAAGAGAAGAGAGAGAGAGAGAGAGAGAGAGAGAGAGAGAGGGAGGGGGAGGGAGAGGGAGAGGGAGAGGGAGAGGGAGAGGGAGAGAGTTGTGTGTGCCTTCACTTTTCCTGCTGCAATAAAATCCATATTTGATGTGGTGTTAAATTAATGCAGCATGGTGCAAGTCCTTCTCTGTGCTCCTAGCAAGTCACTGTCCGTAGCTTTGTCAGCTGCCCTGTGCCATGCTCCAAAATTTACAGCAAATGATTGTGCATTATAATGCCAGCTGTAGCTATCTGAACTAAACAGAGCTTTTGACATCAAGGAGGCCACCAACTGACAGCATGTGTGGTTTGTAACAAACAGTAGTACCAGATCTATCATCCTGGTTTGCATCTTCCAACACCACCCCCACCCCGATGGAGTCCTTTCCACATCTTCCCTGATTTACAATCTGGAGAGAGAGAAAAAACAAAAACAAAAAAGGAGGGATCTGTTTTCAAAATAGTAGCTCATCGGTTTTGAAATGCTTTGAGGTACATATATCGGTTTATTCTGAGTGGTTAAAAAGAAGAAGCGAGAATAATGCATTTGATTTTATAAGGTAGATAGTTCCATACCTACATAACGAACTGGTGAAATTTTGACTTGCTATTTGTTGAGCCTTTTTTCTAAAATTATCTGTTGTGAAAACTTTGTTGAGCTTAGGTTACTGCTGTCTGCATTTCAGATATTTATGCTAATATTCATCACCCCTCTGTTCCTCCTGCCCCCCAAAAATGGGGAGACAGAAAGGTGGAAAGGGGGAGTAGGATGAGTGCACAGAATATTCAGAGAAACAAAGAAAGACAAGTTCTATTTGCTTGGGGAAAAACTCTCTCACTGGCTTTAAAAAATGGCAGCATCATTTGGTGGGTAGGGATGAACAAAGTGTGATTCAGAACATAAATCAAATTATTGAAGCTAAGCCTTTCATCTCAAACCTATTTTGATCAATGAAACTGATCCTTTTGGCATGCTTGATTGAAGGTGGGTGTTCCTAATGTGAAAGTTCGATCTTGAGAAAGAAACTGGTTTTGAATTTCAACCTAGCCTTTAAAACTATGGAGTTACATTTATTAGAATTGGGCTTGATGTCAAATCAAATTGCATTACATGCTTTTTTCTATTACATTTGCAAATACAAAATGATTTGTCTATGAATTATAGAGAAAAAAAATACAGGTCTTCCAGTTTGTGTTGCACTCATTTTATTTTGTTCCTTCTGACTCTAGTTTATGTTGACATATTTGGGTTGTGGATGAGTTTCAGTGAGGGAGATTTTTTTAGATTTTGTCTAAACATTCAAATGTTGTGTGAAGGTATACTTGGAGAGTAGAGTGTGTATTTTTATTCTGTAGTGTTCTTTAGTGCTGTAAAGATATACATAATTTTCCCCAGTAATGAAATAATGCATTCCTTTAAATGGGATAGAGGCTGAAAGCAGCTCTGTATTATATTGTTACTAAGAAAAGGAAATAAAACTGAAAAACCCATAGTCTCCAGCTACACAGAGGATATATTGCTCTTTTATTATCAATCAAATAAATGTGATGTTAAAGTTAATTCAGAAAGCTCTGATACTGAACACGGCTGGTTAAAAAAAGAAAGAAAATTGCTTCATTTAGAAAAAAATCATCTGAAGTACAGAAGAGAGAATAGGTTAATTTAAAAATGATAACCTTTCCTGGTACTTAAAAAGCCATTTCCTGATTTTAGAAAGATATCCCAAAGGAAGAAAATAACAATGAAGCCTTACTCTTGTTTGCTGTCTGATATTTGCTGAGGTGATTTATTTTC
Source organism: Laticauda colubrina (assembly GCA_015471245.1). Lineage (NCBI taxonomy): Eukaryota > Metazoa > Chordata > Lepidosauria > Squamata > Elapidae > Laticauda > Laticauda colubrina. Next base: position 98,319,326 of record BLBF01000002.1, read on the forward strand.
TATGTATTTTTATAATGCTAATAATGCAAATCGTAATAATTGTTCATGCTCTGTAATGCCACGAGGCTTCAGCAGTTGCACACAGGGTTAGACAAGTGTGAGAAAAAAACTCTGAGCAAGTCACACAAAAGAGGTGTAAGAAGTGTTTTTTATGTTCATATTAAGTACTGACCTCTTTCCTTTAAAAAAAAATGATTAATGATCAATAGCTGAAGTATTTTATATGATGTAACCAGTTTCCTCATGAAATTGCACCACAGTCCTCCCTGCTCTGCTTTATATAGTGCTGTATTTATCTCCAACTGGGCACAGGGGAAGGCAGCAGGAATGGAACAAATAAAGCAAGAGGAGGAAAAGATTGATTGATTCAAAGAAAATATGTAAATTATAATTTTTAACAGAGCTGAACTGGAATCTCTTTATGTAATAGATGTAATGAAGCTAATTAATATTTCATCCTCGCTGCCGAAGGACTAGATTTTGAGCAAGAGCACAATTTGGACTGTTGCTGATTTTAAAATTGGTTTGAAAACTTTTCATGCAGCTTTAAAACAATATGGTATATTGCTTTTTTAGATTAGGATTGTGAGAACCTGGATACCCTCTGCTATGGAAAGTTACTACATGACTTTGAATCCATCATTATTTCAGGTCAACCAAACTCATAAGATTGTCGGAGTGTTCTGTATGCCACCTTGACCTCCTGGAACTGAGATGGAATATATACTTAGAAACAAATAGAATGCCTTATGATAGCATCTGGAATTAAGGGGATATAACTTTAATTCCACAAATGCCCTGGAAGCATAAGTGTGCTAGGTATAAATGATTCATGCCTTCATGCTTCTACTCCAGAATTGTAGCCATGTTTGTATTCTGTCTCAATGAAATATTTGATTCAAACTGTAAAAATAAATATATTGAGACCATTTTCCTGCTGCTGCTGCTGATTATATATATAATTTATTTGCACTATTCATATGCCTTCTGCTTCACCAGGTTTTGGGCAGCTCTCAACAATAAAATATCAATAAATTCTCCAACTCTAAAATCATCATAAAATTATAGACTACAAGGTCACTTAATAGCCAGAAACATAGAATTGATGAACCACAGGGACAATCATAGCAACTGCCATTTTGACAACCTACCAAAGGTTCAACAAGAATGAATCCTTTCCCTTGTTTTGGAAAATCACTATGGAAGATCCATCTTTTTTAAAAAAGTAAGAGACTTCCAAAGACTTGGAGTGGCAAAGATAAAAGCTTCTCTCTGTGCTGCCATTCTCCAGACCAGTGGTTCTCAATCTTTTCTTCTCCACAGAATCCACTTAAATATCTTTTGTAGCCACAGACCATGGCCATGAACTCCCAAGACTTAACTCAAGATGTAAATTGTAACATTTCTTCAAGCCTCCTGGTAATGAGATCATGTCCCCTCAGGGGTCTACAGACCACAAGTTGAGAAACACTACTCCAAACTATATGGGGAATAAACCATCTAATAGTTTAAGAATACTTTATTTGGAGAAAGCAATCCTATGAAAATTGAAGAAAGTGAAGGGACTTTCAACTGTATCCAGAAACCTACTGCTAACCAATTCTGCTCTTACAGATTGGGCATATACTCAGGGGTGGGCTTCACATTTTTTTAGCAAGGGGCTCTCTGCCCTAAATGTGACTGGGTGGGTGTGGCCAACTTGATGTTGCTTCTTTGCCCTTATAACCTAAAAAAGAATATATATCAAAAAGTTGTTTATTATTTCATGCATTTGATATTTAAATAAAAGACTGGGTGAAACCAGGCTAAATAGCAGTGTCTGGAGAGGGATCTTGGACTCTTAGTGGAGTTTCTGGTGACTTACATGATTCTTATTATTTGGGAATTAATCACCTTGGAGACTAGTGGCTATGTTATCTGATTTTCTCAATGGCTCTCCCTTGCAAGCACTAAGTGGATTGTTTATCTAGCTTGCAACACTTTTATGAAGTGTGAAATGCCCTTGGCTGAATGCCCAGAAGTTCAATTAAGCCTATCAAGAGCTTTTCCTTGCTGCTTGTCTTTCTGATGTTGTTGGGGGCTCTCTGAGCCCTGCAGAGTCTAAGCCAGCAGCCCACCCCTGCATATATTGCCAAACCAGGACAAGCCACTAGCAATTGGGAAGCTATATTTTACACCTACTGCAGTTTCTCAGTTGTCTTTGAAACAAAGCTCCAGTAAAGCAATTTACAGTGATCCAGTAAGCTACAATTCTCCTTGCTGATCTGTAAAACATATTGAGAATCCTGCCATGATTCCATTTTTTTGGGTGGTGGTGGACATGAAAACATAGCAAAGCAAACAAAATTTTTATATTGTCCTTTATATACTTGCTGCCTTTAACCATTGCCCACCAGAAGTTTAAATAGACTTCACTCTAAAATTTAGGCTACAATGGATAGATTGTTGTCCAATCATTAAGTTAGTGTCTTTATTCACAAAATGAAAAAAAAAAATCATCTCACAAGTGATGTTTTTATACTATTTTCATTTCTTTCTCTCTGCTTAGAGAACCTTACATATATTCAATCTCTACTTCTCCACTTCTCCATCCATCCATCCCTCCTCCCTCATTTCTCACTTGCAACACTGGATCAGAATATGCAGAGCTTCTCCCCTTTCCAAGACAAGGTTGTTTAATGCTACTGTGAAGTATGGTTTGAGTATCAATCTGCTATCAAGGACATCTATACACTGTGCTATATATAGTAAGCATGTACATTAGAATGGATTGCAATGATGATTTTTATTGTATCTTATTTTTCCACATAGTCTTATTATCTATAAAGATTGCTGAGTTCTCTGAAAATGTGAGGCTATTGTGTAGGCATGCTTTCATAATCTTATACCCTCTAGATGTGCTTTATTGCAAGTTGTAAGATATCTATATAGGCTGAAGATTTTGAAACTTGTGATCTTCTAGCACATCTGGAAAGCACCAGATTGGGAGGAGGAAGCAATTATACCCTCTTTCCCCTTTTATTTTGTCCTGGGATGAATAATTCATTATCTAAGATAAACTTGTGATTCTTATTCTTTATGAGATTTGCGAAGGTTATAAACACGAAGGTTACCACTGCAAGTAAAAATGTACTTTTAGATAGACCTGTGATATACAAAAGAGATTGAACTTTCAAGACAATTGTAAAATTATTTAGAATGCCTGAAAACTATTATTAATAAAATAGATGTACTACATAGGTAGGGTGGCACAATAACTCAATGGTTATTAAGATGCTGAGCTTGTCGGCTGAAAAGCCAGTAGCCCAGGTTCAAGACCCAAGCTCCACATGATGCAATGAGCCCCCATCTTCACTCCAGCTCCTACAAATGCAAGTAGATAAATAGATACCACTTAGGTAGGGAAGGTAACAGCACTTTGTGACATCATGATCGCAGAAATGTCTTCAGACAGCACTGGCTCAATGGCCTTGAAGCAGAGATGAGTACCCCCCCCCTATAGTCAGCAATGATAAGCGGAGTAAAATCTGCAGGGAAGTATGGACAAAAGTGCTTTCATAGGCTTTTTGAAAGGTTAAGATTTTCATAATCCTTATTTGATGTAGAGGACTGATTTAAACAGTTTTATTTGATGGTATTTGCAAGTAATGTTCCTTAAAGCTGAATACACACATTTCTTTTGCACTTGATAGTGGGTAGTACATTGTAAATAATTCCATTGCAGATTACTATGTAAATATTCCCCATCATTAGAAGCAAAATGAAACATAAACACTTTACAGTGTTTCATGATGAAAGCTATAGTAAGAAAAGGCAAGATGGCAGCAATGATGTTGCAATAAAGCTCCACCTGTTTTTCTTTACTCATGGTAGAGCTTCACTTGCTCCATTATGGCTACTGTCTTCACTTTTTTTTTAACCATACACTATGGACATCTTTGCTAACAGGCATGAAATAGAGACATAGGAATTTTAATTTATAATATACAGTATTTCTGCTATCTGTTTTAAATTGGTATTTCCCTGATACCCTTCACAGAATTGTCTGTGCAGTAGATTCCTGGACATTTGGTTGATAAAAACAAATTTTGTGCTGCAGTGGAAATTTTCCTGGAAGGATTTGTTGAAATTCTGCTTAACTTGCTGTTTTATCTCAGACATAATTAAAGTAACAGTGTCTCAACTAAACCACGCTAGTGGTGTGCAATTTTTTCTGAGCACCAGTAATTTCAGTCAACATAAAATCAAATCTTATGATTTTTTTTTCAGTTTTATTTTTTTAGCACTACATATGGAGGGTTTTTCTTTCTGCCACCAACAGATGCCATTACTGTAAAACAAAGAAAGAAAAGAAAACCCTTTTCCAAAGTAAGCATTGTTGTTTCCTTTATTTTTGCACAGTTAGTGGAGGATGGGGTGGCATGTGAATTGAAATTGTAATTTGACATCCTTGCTCAAAATTGTGTGACTTTAATGCAGCATAGTAATATTTGTGACTCATAACTTTTAAGGACCAAAGCACATGTTTAGATAAAAGATAAAAGGATAATTCTGTGTGGATGGAGGGATGGAAAGAGAGACAAACAGACAGATAAATGGAAACTATGGTATATGTGTTTGCCTATATGTGCAGATATGCGTAAACAGAGAGAAGGAATTATTTTGTCATCATGGTATTTTAAAAAAGAATACTGTATATGATTGTCTGCAGATTAACTGAACATGTTAGTAGTTATGACACATAATATAATTACATCATACCAGCTGTTTTGCAAACTGAATTTCTGAAGAGGTACATATATCATCAAAAACACTGAGAAGCCAGAGTCAATTGACAGTCGATAGTCGAAGAAAAGAAATTGATAAAATGACTGCCATTCATAATTAGATACTATAATTTAGTTAATATTAAATATGAGTAAGACCTGCCTTCTGCAGATGAGTAGTGCAATTTTATAAAAAGTACTTGCATGGCAGGGATACAGGAAACTAAAATTTTTGTCCTTCAAATCAAGATGAAAATTTCTTGCAATCTACAGAGCAAAACTGAAGTGAAAAAAAAATATATTTATTGATTAATTGGACTTCATACCATTCAAGAACAGTTCTATAGATAACAGATTGGCCCACGTTGACTTTGACTTTCTCCACCTCCTCCTCACCATCATTACCACCATCAACATCACCATGGTCATTATTTTAAAAAAACATAAGTATTCCCATGAACATATATGATATTCTGACATACTTAGTCCATAAGGAAGTACAACAGACTGATTAAAATGAAAGAGATTAGCCAAGTACCCCTTTCTGCAAATATTGTGATTACACAAAGCTGATATTGAACTATGTTCTGCTTCCCTGACCACCTTGTGACAAATGGCATGTTGTCCTTAATTCATGACAGCTTAGCTATTGAGAAATCAGTGGTAGTATTCCTTTCTAATGTAATTAAGCTAGCAAGATGGAATCTTGACAAACTGGACTATTTGTGAATTCCAATATGGGAAGCATGTCAACCATACGGTGGTATCACTGACTCGAAGTTCACATTATTCATTTATTTAAAATATCTATCTCCACCTGCTATCCAAAGGAACTGACTGTCTAAGAAAAGGCTTATGCATTCCTACTAGCATATAGCTCAATATTTACTAATTGGGCATCCCAATTTGTTTATTTATTAAATTTATATCCTGTCTGTCTCTCAAATAACTAATCCAATCCCTTCACCAAAAAGACTTTATTTTAAATCTCCAGTGAAATATACATTCAGATTGGAAGAAATTGTGCCCAAAGCACTTTTTTTCCCCAAAGTGATGCATAAATTAGAGTCAGGTAAAGTCTGACTCTATACCAGGGGTGTCAAACTCATTTTCATTGAGTATTAGATCAGGGTTGTGTTTGGCCTCAGGGAGGCAGGGTGGATGTGGCCAAGGTGGCTATAGTCAGCTTGATGTCACTCATGTTGGAGTGCCTATAGTGGCCCAAGTCCTCTGCCAGCAAAAATGGGCTCCTGAGCTCCATTTTCAGCTGCAACGGCCTCCTACAACCCTCTGCCAGTGAAAAGAGAGATCTATTTTCACTGGCAGAGACACCTGTGGCCTAGTCCTTTGCTGTTTCCATGGTAGTTCTGCAAGCCAGATCTAAGTACCCTTCATTCGGCCTGTAGGTCTTGAGTTTGACACTCCTGCTGTACACCATGAATATGTTCTTTTTTGTGTTCTTTTAATTAAAATAAAATGTGTTAGTATTACAGATCATGATATATTTACACATATTAGCAGTGAATGTGGGAGTATAAAGAGAGGAAAAGTGTGACAAAGGGGGGGGAGGAATATTGTCTTCCAATCAAACCAGTTCAGTCTCTTGCTGAATCAATGCATTATTTTAATTTCTTACAGTTGGGCCCAGGATAAATGGATGGGTTAAACAAGAGAACCCAAAATAAAAATGCCTATGTCAGCGTTCCAGAAAAACTCAACTCTAATTAAAAACTCTGAGACAGGCATTTCCTCAAAGTTCCCTTTTATTAGAGTAGTTATACTGGCACATCTGGGAAAACCTGAATCTGAAAGTTCTGGGTTTTCCTCCAATAAATAAAAAATTTAAAATTCATCCCCTGCACCCATCGTTCCATCACATACCCCAATCACCATCTGTTCCAACTTGAGACATCCTGTCTACTATTCTTCAGCCAGGTGCAGAAATAATATGACCTTGATTTGAAAGAATTATATTATTATATAATTCTTCATATCTAACTACATACGCTCCATGAAATTCCCCCCTCCCATCTTCCCACGCTCAAGAATGTGGCAGCATGGAAGCTTCTGGTGCTAATATGGCTTCCAAAGTTGACAGCCTAATCTGCTGTTAAATTGCATTGTTGTGCCCATTTTCTTGACTAACAGTAATCCTATTAACTGTAGTAGTCATATCAAACAAATGCAGAGAGCTGTGCAGCTAAAATGAATAAATTACACACATGCATAAAATCTAAGAATCATGAAGCTAATTTTGATTAGGTGACTCTACCAAAAACTCCAGTCAGTAATTTAAGTTCATACACTTTCAGTATTTTGAGATTTTTTTTTTAAGTTTGACAACCTTGAATTAGTAAAAAATAATAAAATTAATGAGGCAATTCAGATGCCCTGCCTCACATTTCTGTGAATCAGTCAACCATAAGTTGGGGTTGATTCTTTTTTCAGATAAACAGTAACTAGTCTTCCTTCTCAAATATGATATATTTGTGCAACCCACACACAAAAAGCAGACTATATACCTAAATACTTTATAGAAAAGTGCAGAGGTTCCATTTCTTCAAATGAATCTAGGAATGGAAGCAGAACTTTCTTATGTCCTCCTGCTGTTGATATAATTTATTGTACTCTTTCCCCATTTTGCTGGTCTGCCAAGGAGAGCCTCCATTCCAGTATGGTTCATTGATCCCATGTCTTGGGAGAAGGAGAATATAATTACATGTCCCTTTTGCAACATCATTATTCACAAAATTGAATTCAGAAATTGAGGAATTGTTTTATGCAATCATTCAGTAGAATAAAGTATTGAACTGGAAAAGCTTTGTGTTTTCATCATTTGTTATATATCTTTTGATTATTTGTTATAATAACTGGGATAAATGCATTGCTTGTTAAATTTAAAGGCCGGCCTACTTCAAAGCAACTATGATCAGTTTATACTTTAAAATAATAGCAAAAAAGGGGGAAAAATTGGAAGCAACAGGATGTGCAAATTCACAAATCTGAAAATCTGTCAGGGTAGAAGTTACAGTTGTCTCTGCAGGAACACTATTCCAGAGACCAGACACCACAACAAAGAACAGCTTGTTTATTCATTCATTCATTTTAAAAAGAGCATTTAATAGGTATGAAAAGATCTACAGCTTCTCTGTTTGTAGCCCAAGCACAAGCAAGGAATCTTTTGTAATGCTGCTGTCTAGTGGGGGTTCTTTCTTTCTTTCTTTCTTTCTTTCTTTCTTTCTTTCTTTCTTTCTTTCTTTCTTTCTTTC
>BLBF01000002.1:98348397-98381893 GCA_015471245.1 Laticauda colubrina
ATATATATATATATATATATATTTATATATATATATATATATATATTGCTAATGATATATTTGACCTCTAGCATTTTTGGATTGAATTCTTGACAAAGTACCTTTTGTTGCAAGTTAGGTTTATGGTTGTTAAGTCTTTTGGTGCCATCTTGTGGCATGTCTAAAAGTTTAGAAAACATTTTTTCCCCTGAGCATTGAAATATCTAGGAATATTGGAAATATCTTTATACTGTAATGCAATATATTATAAAAATATATGCATTTCTAAACTTTATGAAGTTGGTCTCCTTAGAGCCTGATTCAAAGTAAATAGGATTAGAAAAGGGCATTGCAGGCATCCAATTTGACTCTGTATCATCCATATAAGTGGTTAGAATCATGTACCTGACCGTCACAAAGGTGATAGCAATACAGTTTTATTAATGGCTTAGGAAGTACTGTAGCTACAATATTTCATAGAAAGACTAGCATTTTAAATGCAAACAGGAAGGACAAAGACATACTTTAGCAGGTAAGCTCAAACTTGATTCCATATCTAAACAATTTTTGTTTTGACATTTCAGGTCACTTTGTAATATTAATATTTCTCAAATATAGCAGTTAGTTGTTGAAAAATAATTAACCCATCAAAAAGGCCTTTTTGTGCATCTTTTCAACATTGCTGAATCCTCATTTGATCAAAATCTGAATCAAGCATTTAAAGGTGGTTGTAGTTTGGCAAGGAATTCTTATCTGAATTGAATTATAGTTTGGGAATTATGCTTCCTTTGGGGACTCTAAATGCCAGTTGGATCCGCTCCTGGAACTGGCATTATGCTTGTGTGCTCATATGGAGGAAAGAGTGAATAGCTTTGTTTTACTAGCTTCAACTGATTCCTCTCCCTCTTTTGAGGCAATGGCTTGGTGTTAGTAGCTTATAACAATCACATTCAGAATGAACTGGTTAAGCACATTTTATAGGGCTGTTTGTAAGTTTATTTTAAAACCATGCAAATACTCTCTCTGTGTGTGTATGTGTATGTGTATAAATATTGTCCTATAAGCTCAACATGAATAACTGAAGAAGTGCACCTGATCTTATTGAAGATCTAAGTCAAGATTGAAGAAATAAAGATTCGAATCAAATTATAAAAATATATATAGAGAATAATCTTAGGAGAGAGCATATTGATATATTTTATTTTTTATCTGCCGTATACTCACTGGGTTTTAAGAACATATTTTATTAAGCCAACTGAATATTTATTATCTTTTTTAATTTTCAAAAGTATTTCTGAGTCCCACTTAACCCTTTAGCTATTGTTACAAATAATTGTAAAATGTGGTTGCAGTCCAGTGTTTTGGGAATTTGTGCTTCTATATGAAGAAAACAAATGATTCAAGACAAGCTTGGGATGTGGAGAGTGTACCTTCAGGAGCTGAATAGGTGAATTAGCCTTCATTAATTAGCCTTCTAGCATCTGTGTCCTTTATAGCTAGCTACATCATGCTGAAAATGTTCAGAATGATTATGTTCTTGAGGAATACATTAAAAAGAATTGATATAAATATTTGATCTAGTATGATGTTAGTAAATTGTGACAGGATATTTACCAATAAACTATTAATAAACATTTGGAAGATTGGATAGTTCGAGATACAGAATTATAGAGTTGGAAGGAACCTGGGAGGGATCTTCGAGTCCAACCACCTCCACAAGCAGGGGACCATATAACACTCTGAACAAATTACTGTTCAGAATTAAAGATAAAGTTCTCATTGGCTGGGATATAATGTATAACTAAATATAATAATGTTTAATTATTGTTACAAGGATTTAGATTATAGAGATGGTAAATTATGAAAAACAAAAGAAGAAACCAAATTTTTGCCAAAAGAGACTGAAAAAAAGCAAGATGGTCTGGAACATAGTTGAGGGTTTCTGCTTCAGAACTACGAAAGAACCAATGGACAAGCTCAGACAAAAAACGGACAAGCAGTTACTAGCAGTTTCACCAAGAGCTTATTTAAAAAGATTTGTTTTAATATTAAAATAGAAGAAAAAGAACTATATTTTCTCTGATGATATAATCTGCCCCAAAGTAAAGTGGGTTAGCCACTTTTGGTAATCCTCTTTCTTAAGGCAGATGTATTTCTTTGTGTAATTCTCAAAAGGTTTTGGAGATTTGGCTGACACTTTGCAGAATAGGTCATGAAACCCTGATGACAGAGCAAGAAGGATATCCACTGAGGAAATCCTACTTCTGAAACAATAGGGCACCACAGTATTTCAGTGTTTCAGAATTATTTTAGTCTTTTTTCTTGGTATTTTGCATACATTAATATGTATCTACGGAATATGTGCCAACTTCTAAAAAAGCTACTCACTGCCATAGCTGAACCTCTAAGCATAATCTTTAAAAAATCTTTCAGGATCAGTTGAAAATTACAGACCAATCTCTTTATGCTGCATCACCTGTAAAGTCATGGAATAGATTATTAACCAATCCATTATCCTCCACTTAGAGACAAACAACCTACTCTCCAATAAACAATTTGGTTTCAGAAAAAAACTATCATGTAATCTGCAACTCTTACACTGCAAAAACATATGGACTACACAACTCGATCAGGGAAAAGAAATAGAGAAAATCTAGATAGACTTCTGTAAAGCCTTTGATTCAGCGGTACACAACAAACTACTAAAACTAAAATCTTACGGTATCTCTGGACACCTGCATAACTGGATAGAAGCATTCCTGCCAAACAGACAACAAATAGTCAAAATTGGGAGTGTCCTATCAAATTCTATACCTGTCAAAAGTCCCCAAGGTAGTGTTCTAGGACCAACTCTCTTCATACTATACATAAATGACCTCCATGATCATATTGAGAGCAACTGCATTCTCTTTGCTGATGATGTAAAGCTATTCAACACCACATACAATCCTGTTACTCTTCAAAAAGACCAATCAAATGGCAACTTCAAATCTCAACAAATAAATGCTCTGTCTTACATATTGGCAAAAAAATCAGAAAATAAAATACAGGCTGAATAGTCAAGACCCTGTTGATGATCCAAACTCTGTCAAGGAGTACTCATCTCAAATGATCTAAGTGCTCCAGCTCACTGTAACTACATAGCCAAAAAGGCATTAAGAGTTGTTAACCTAATCTTACATAGCTTTTTCTCTGGTAATATTACACTAATAACTAGAGCATACAAAACATTTCCTCAACCAATACTCAAATACAGCTCATCAGTCTGGAACCCACATTATGTATCTGATATTAACACAGTTGAGAAAGTCCAGAAATATTTCACAAGAAGAGTTCTCCACTCCTCTATTCATTGTAGAGTACCTTATGCCACCAGACTTGAACTTCTAGACCTAGAAAACTTAGAACTACGCCACCTTCAGTCCAATCTAAGTATAGTATATAAAATAATACATTGCAATGTCTTACCTGTCCATGAATACTTCAGCTTCAACCATAACAACACAAGAGCAAACGATAGATACAAACTCAAGGTTAATCGCACCAAACTTGATTGCAGGAAATACAACTTCAACAACAGAGTGATCAGTGTCTGGAATACTCTACCTGACTCTGTGGTTTTTTCCCCAAACCCCAAAAACTTTAACCTTAAACTGTCTACTATTGACCTCACCCCTTTCCTAAGAGGTCTGTAGAGGGCGTGCATAAGCGCACCAATGTGCCTACCTTCCCTGTCCTATTGTTTCTTTTATATTTTTTTTTTATTTTTCTTGTACGTATCCATGTATTCATAACTGTTTTTACTTATACCTATTATCTTGGAAGCCACTGACAAATAAAAATAAAAAAATAAAAAAAGTATGGAAATATTTTGTCCCATTGAACTAGCTTTTCTATAACAATGACAGGTTTATGTTTCTTACTGTATATTTAAGAGAGCATTACTGGAAAAGAATGAAAAAGCAGGGCCTTTTCTATGGCTGCTCCTATTTTGTGGAACATGGCATCTTCAATGACTTGATAGTCTTCATTCTTTTACTGTTTTGTAAAGCCATTAAGACCTTTTTTATTTTTTTAATCCAGGCACTGGATAGTGTGCAAGTATCTGGGGTTGGTTGTTGGAGCATCTCAAGGTGATGACTGAGGATTTGGAATTTGATCTTTCCAGCTTTGTGCATACAATAATCTTGTTGTAGCTATGGTATACAAAAACAAAGTTCCAAGATGTTTTTCAACTGTCCAACAATGTCAGCAGAAAAGCTTCTAATCTCATTTGTACATTAATCTTTAAAATCCAAAATTTGTTTGCTTTTTTATGTGTTCACCAAGCATGATAAAATGTCCATTCTTGTTGGTCACATTTCCATTATAAATTTGAAGTGCCTTTATATTCTTTTATATACTTCAATATATTTTTAATACTTTGAATATTTCTGATAACTGGAAAAAGGGATAAAGTAAGAAAACTATTGGCAAGTATAGACAGCCTTCTGCTATCAATTGGGCTGTTGACTTTATTTTGTATTCCCCTTGGTAAAATTTTCGTACAGTATCTCACAATATGTTAACCGTTTGTGTTGCCTATTATTTCTTGTTCATATAATGTTTCTTGTTCTGAGAGCTGCAGAAGTGTTTTGGGACACAACCTGGATTTGTGTCTGTTCCATGTTCTTAACGTGACATATCTAACTTAAAGATTTTTAAAATCCACATTAACCTTGACTTTATCCTACTACAAATATCCATGCCACCAAAATTTCAAGTCATGTTCTTCTAACTCTAAAAGCCTCTCAGCAACACCCACTTTTTCGTCCAAACCAAACAGCAAACTGCAAAAATATAGTTTCAAATCAGATAGACCCAATCCTCCTCCTTGTAACACTTTATATTTAATGCAATCTTTTTTTTCTCTTGCCACACAAATTTTGATATATTTTGTTATGTAAAATCTACCAATATAACATTCCCACAAAGGTCCAATCCATTTGTTTGTTTAACTCCAATTTGTTCAAAAGTGCTTTCACCAGAAATCAATCTTTCTAAGTTAATGCTCCTGTCTGTTTTGAATTTTCTTATACCCAATCTTTGTTAAACTTTTTGATAAAATTTAAATCTGGTGAAGCCCCCTTCTGTTTTTTCCCCTTTTTAATCCAGACAAAATGTTGACTCATGAAGTAGATTTCCCTTATCTTGTCACTGAGAAAATATGTAAATAGATTGCATCTGAAAATGGTTAAGGAAGTGAGGCTTGAGCAAACCTTGTGTCCATTATAGATTGCATTTCAACTATGAGCTTGATTTAATTCTCTCAAACTCAGCTCTTCAACTCATAAAAATTCCTGCAGTCTTCTTAACAACAGTTGTCCAGATGCAAGTGGGAGATCTTACTATGAATCCAGAGAGACTGTACCACCCAGAATTCATCTAGCTACTAATTTCTACTGCACTGCCTTCTATGCTCCTTTGGCTCCTTCTATGCTCTTTATTAGCCTATACTGCTAATAAACCTTTACATGGCACCCTGATTTATATAACTAATTGTTGCTGTGAGATGGTTAGAATTGTGCTTTAAGTTACGCATCCATAAAAACCTTTTAAATAATATAATATCAAATGAAAAATAAAAAAAATGAAGCCCAAACTTGAAATTTATGAATTATTTTGAATAAACCAATTTCAAAATGTCCCATTTAGACATTGAAATTATGTTCTTTGCTTGTCAGAGTTTGAAAATACTCTTGGTAAGTCTATGATGCACTATTGGACTAGATGAGCTTGGAACACATGCTTTGATTCAAGATATTTTCTTCCCTTGTTGTCTCAGCCCCTTCATAATTAAACTCTCTTACTTCATGATTCAATTTGTAAGAGGAACTTTCTTTCTTTGCCTCTTCGTGGATACAATACAGGACAATATTAAATTCAGTACTGCTTGATGTGTCGACATAGTGTCCCCTATATGGAAACAGAACTAGGAAGGTTTGTTTTATTTCAGAAATCTTGAAATCTTGATAGATGTTGATTTTTTCCTTTGCACTCAATTGCTTAGCCAGAGGATACAAATGTATATTTTGCAAGAGAGGATTAAATCAATATTAACATAGAGATACTTTCTAGTAAATGTGATATAATGAACACCAACCATTTCAATTTGACATAGTGTTCATCTTATAGTTTACATTTTTAAGCCCCTAAAAGTTGTCTTGATAAACCAAAATAAAATTTTATTTATAATCTACATGATAACTTTTATGTTTTTTTAAATAAACTTGTCTAATTTATTTATTTTTATGAGAGTTGAAGTGCAAGAAGTTATAGTTTGATGTATGACTGTTAATGCTAATTACAATTTCTTCTATTCCATGTGTAACTTTCAAGTTGCTACAGTATCCTACCACTTCAGGTTTATGATTATACTTCATATCTTTATTATTGGATAAACAAAAAATTATATACAAATTTCTCTTAACAATCACCATGTTTGTAGGCTAAGAATTTAGTTTTTCTACAGAGTTTAGTTTTTCAAGTATCATTGAAGTAAAGGGGTATCTTGGTACTCAATTACTTCGAAACTCAACAAATTTGGTATTCAGTGCATTTTGATGCAAAAATTTTGTCCTGGGACTCATTGTTTATTTGGCATTCAATGCACAAGCTAGAACTTATCACTATTGGCTGCCTTGTGAATTACTACATTATTCCTTATGGAAAATTTTGTTTGGTATTCATCATTTTTGGTACTCACACCTCCTGGAGCCAGTTAACAATCAGTATGGAGATACCACTGTATCATAATCATTTTATTTATGAACCCCCAATTCATCACATTTTGATTATTTCCTCAGCAATCATAATGACTTTAACCATCTTCTTTAGAAAGAAAAAGCAGTATAGGTAGAAGATTCTGACCTTGTTTTTCTGTGAGACTCTTGCATTAAGAGTAAAGATACAAAGTACCCTTCCAGGCTTAATTTTCTGCTCAGATATGATGACAGGAGTTGCATGAAAACATACAAAGTGTCAGTTTTCGACATGATATGGCAATTCATAATTATTTAGGGATCAACATTTCAATTTTTTTAAATATTTTTAATGAATAACTATTCAAAGGTCTCCCAGGATGTTTTAATAATTTTTTTAGCATTAAAAATCTGGATGGTTTAATGATTTTAAGAATTATGGTTAGTGCCCAACATGATTAACATTCTGAATGCCTTTACTCGAGAGAAATGTCAATGACCCAATTTTAGTTTTCCGATTAAACTTTTTAAACTTGAATGTACATGGTTTTTTTTTTATTTGACTTTGTTTTCTTGGGATGTAAATTAAATTTAATTAAGGACTTCCTGTAGTTTGAAGCAGAATGGTGGAGAAGGTATGTATATACAAGCATCATTTAACACCTTTATTTCCTTTATTCTCTTCATTTTACTATCTTGCACAAACACATGCCTTCATCTATAAAATAATCTTACATCCTCATCTTGGGCTATTCCTTTCAGACAGGCCAACACAGTATTGAAATATTTATATAAGACAGTGAAATTGCAGCCTTTTCAAAATAAAATTAGAAAAAAAAGATGCCCTTTATTCCTAATTTTTTATTTTTAAAAATGTCAAAATGTTAAGGCACTGAATATTACTTACTCAGTGTTCTCAAATGATGTCAGCAGTTAGTTGCCATGGCAACTAACAGAGTCATTACCTTATTTAGTATGGAGCCTTTTATTTTTTTTAAAAAAAGATAAGTAGCCATATTTGTTGGAAGCTTGATTGGGTCATGATCTTTAGGTAGATACATTGTTTGGGTCAGCTCAACATTGTGTTGCTTGTTACATTAGTCCATAACAATAGATTTAAAATTCAATTTTCTTTTCTGCATTTCTGCCACAATTATTTTGAAAGAAACCCATTATGGTAATAGCACCCATCTAACACATGCTACATTTCTTCACTGAATGTTGAGAACAGCATAGCGGTTTTAGACTCCTGCAGATAAGAACTTATTATTTTGATAAAGAAATAGGTGAGCACCAACTGTAAGATCCTTTTTTGCTGGCATTCTGTTATTTGTTATGGCTGTGTGTGGAATGCTTAAGATAGACTTATACATGGTCTAGATGCCAGACAATTTAGAATAAGGCATCTTTTACATTATATACTATTATTCTGTGATTCTAAGAACAACATATTCCACTTTTTAGGACCCCAAACATGAAAAAGTATAAATGCACTATGGCATATTGTCAATAATCTGTTGCTTATTTGAATAAAGAAAAACTTTAATCTTGAGGAAAATATTCTTGTTGAGAATGCTTGTCTTTGGAATTCTGTATTGAAGCAGTAAATCCAGAACAAATTGCAAGAATAGAAGAATATGGAAGCTTTCTATACAAGTAATCCTCACTTAGCTATTCATTTAGCAACATGTAATGATTGTTTGTTTATATCCCATCTTTATTATTTTTACAAATAACTTAAGGTGGTGATCATATCCAACATGTGTTTCCTCTTATTTCCTGTGGGATGAATTGGACAGAAATAAAAAATAAAAATATTGTTAAAAAAGAAAGAAAAAAAATTTGGTCAGAGAGAGAATGAGTGGCTCAAGATCACCCACCTGGTTTTCATGGTGAAGACAAGACTTGAACTAATGGTCTACATAGCTTTCTAGCCTAGTTCCTGAATAATTAGACCAAACATGGCACTGATTATGTTTGAAGTTACAATAGAATTGAAAAAAAAGACATACAGTACAACCTTGCACTTATGATGATTGCAGCATCCACAAGTCACGTGATTGCTATTTGCAACATTCCAAGTTGGCTCCTGACAAGCAAAGCCAATGGGGAACACATCAGGCAGTTGCAAGTTGTAGTCATGTGATGTTTTGTGTTTTGTTCGGAAAACACATGAGGTAGACCGGGTTCCAACAACAAATACTTTATTCTTTAACTAGTTAGTAAATAGGAACACTTGGCTGAAGCTGAGGCCAGCCTTTTATACAGGCTGGCTTGCCTGCTTGTAGCCAATGGCAGTTGCTTAAATTTGCCGCCTTTAGCAGCTCTTTGGATTGGTTCCTAGTGAACCAATCCAATGCTTAGTTTATTTGACCAATCAGGTTTGCAGATTTGGAGTCACCCACTTTACATATAGAACACCCCTCCCCTCTTAGTTCAGTCCTACGTGGTGACATAGTCTTGCAGGTAGGCGGGGCTTTTCCGGACTCGACTTGACTTGCGCGGTTCATTCTTAGTGAAGTCTTCTACCGGTTCGGATGGGGCTGCCGTGTCATGCGTTCTTCTCCCTGGAACCATCTGGAAGGGTGAGTCAGCCATTTTACAGCCGCCTGAGTTTCTTAGGCTGGCGGTTTTGCCGCTCCCTCCCGTTTCCTCCGGGCAGGTCGAGCTGGCCTGGCTGGCCCCTTCCGATGGGCTCTTCACGCAAGTCTCTCCAAACAGTGAGTCTTTTATTTGCTCTTTTTGATTATATGTTTCATTGGTTTTGGTTTTAAACAGTTCTTTATTTACTTCTCGCCTTTCCCCCCCCACCTTGGTTTGCAATTCGTTGGTTTTGTCGGTGAATGGTTGTAAGTCTGTGGTTCTCTCTATAATTTGGGATCGAAGCTGGTCTATGTACCGCTTCCATTCCCTGCCATCCTCTATTATTAATCGGTAGGATTTGGGGCCTGTGATTTGGGTAATCTGTCCTGGTAGCCATACCGGGTCCCCGGTGAAGTTTTTAGCGTATACTAAATCGCCTATTTCGAATTGTCTAAGCCATGTAGAGGAGTCAGGGGGGTTTTCTGGAGTAAAATTTGGGTGTAACCTATCAAGGTGTGATCTTAACTTTTGCCCCATAAGTAATTCTGCTGGGGACTTGTTGGTTATGGTACTGGGCGTTATGTGCTGGAGTGTGAGCAAACGGTTTACTTTCTGTTGGACATCTCCGGCGTCCATTCTTTCTAAGCCTTCTTTAGTAAACCAGACCATTCTCTCAGCCCTGCCGTTCGCAGCCGGGTGAGTCGGCGCGGTTAGGGCATGTCTTATACCTAGGGAGGCTAGGTATTGCTCAAATTGTATGCTGGTTAGCTGTGGCCCATTATCTGAGACAAGAACGTCCGGTATGCCATGGGTGGCAAAAAGGTTGTCCAGCTTTTTAATTACAGTTTCTGTTGTCGTTGATGGCATAACTTTTACTTCAAGCCAATTCGAATAGGCATCAACGACAATCAGAAAGGTATGCCCCTTGGTAGGACCCGTGAAATCAATGTGTATTCTTGACCAAGGTCCCCGAGGGGTTTCCCAGTCCTTAACGGGTGCTTTTGGTGGGGACGGTCTAATTGCCTGGCATTTGTTGCATGAGCTTACCCAATACTCTATGTCCTTATCAATACCCGGCCACCAAACATAACTTCTAGCAAGGCTTTTCATCTTAACCATTCCCGGGTGCCCTTCATGTAACAACCTAAGTACCCTGGGTTGTAATTTGGCAGGAATTACCACCCGATCACCCCACAACAAACACCCCTTTTGGATTGAAAGTTCAGTCTGTCTGGACCGGAAAGGTTTAAAGTTTTCAGTTTTTTGATTTTCTGGCCAGCCTTTACCTACCCAGTTAAGAACGCGGGCAGTCAATGAGTCTTTCGCTCTGGTGACATCATACGCTGATATGGGTAGATCGGGGCAAGTCTCAATTTGTAGTGTTGTCATCGCTGGTGCCGGGTCTTCGTCGGTTGCTGGTAAGGGTGCTCTGCTCAAAGCGTCCGCATGGGAAATTTGTTTCCCTGGGCGATGTGTCAGAGTGTAGGAATAAGCTGCTAGGAACTCTGACCATCTAGTCATTCTTGGGGACAGTATATTAGGTGTTGGCTTGTTTCCCGGCAAAATCCCAATCAGCGGTTTGTGGTCTGTTATGATTTGAAAAGTCCGCCCATATAAGTACTCGTGGAAGCGTTTTACTCCAGCGACAATTGCTAGAGCTTCCCTGTCCAATTGGCTGTAATTCCGCTCGGTTTTGGATAGAGTCCTAGAGTAATATGCAATGGGTGCTTCTCTACCATCAGGTAGTTGGTGGCTCAGGATGGCACCTACTCCATATGGTGAGGCATCGCAGGTCACTCTTAATGGCAGTGTGTTGCTAAATTGGATGAGAACATTTGTTGATGTTAGCAAGCTTTTAATATTTTGAAAGGCTTCTTTTTCTTTGTAACCCCAAGTCCAAGTTGCCTTCTTGTCTAAAAGATGGTGTAACGATTCTGCTATAGTGGCCTTGTTTGGCAGGAACACATTACAGAAATTAATTAGTCCTAAAAATGCTTGTAGTTTGGTTTTATTTCTTGGTTCAGGTGCATCTTTGATTGCTTTTTTTGTCTGTAGGGTGGATACCCTCTCCGTCTATTGAGTAGCCCAGGAATTCAACACTATTCTTAATTAAACAGCACTTTTCTCTTTTTACCTTGAGGCCAGATTCCCTAAACTTAGTTAATACTTCTTTGAGTCTTTTCCTTAATTGAGTTTCATCTCTGGCAGAGATTAGGACGTCGTCAAAATAGGGAACGACTCCTTGTATGCCATTTAGGAGGCGTTCCATCAGACTCTGGAAAACGCCAGGGGCCACACTTACTCCAAATTGGAGCCGGTGACATTTGAATGCGCCCTTATGGGTGACTATAGTCTGTGCTTCTGCTGTTTCTGGGTCCACTGGGAGTTGTTGATAGGCTTGTGCCAAGTCGAGTTTAGCAGAAACTTTGCCCTTTCCCAGGGAGTGAAGCAAATGCTGGACTACTGGCACCGGGTATGCGCTTGGTTGTAATGCGTGGTTCAGGGTAGCCTTATAGTCACCACAGATTCTAATGGACCCGTCAGGTTTAATGGGTGTGACAATAGGCGTTTCCCACTTGGCATGGTCCACAGGTTCTAACACCCCTTGGGCTATTAATTTGTCCAGCTGTTCCTCTATTTTTGCCTTTAGTGCAAAAGGAACTCTCCTGGCTTTTATTCTTCATGGGGCTATTTGGGGGTTTAGATTGAAAGAAATGGGATTTCCCCGATACTTGCCAAGTGAGCTGTCAAAAACGTCCTGGAATTCTCGGATGAGGTCGTCTTCCCAGCCGGTTGTAGTCACTCGATCGATCCCGGTCATCCCGATGCCCAATGGCGTGAACCATTCGATGCCCAGGAGGCTTGGTCTGTCTTGGTTGACTATGGTCAGTGGTAGCACCTTGACGTGTTGTTTGTAGGCGACTCGGAATTGTCCCATGCCTACCACAGGGATTTGGTTTCCCTGAAAGTCCTTGAGGGTTAGCTGCTGCTTCTTCAATTCTTTGGGTTTGATACCTGGGACTAGCTGTCTTATTGTGTCCCACGATACCACTTCCATCTTGCAGTGTTTTCCTTTGATTTTTACGATGACTTTAATTTTCTTCCCACTTTGCGTCTGAGCGCTCTTTATAATGACAGTTTGGTGTGTATTGGCTCGCTTCTCTTGTTGCCACTTTCAGCTCATTTAGGCTCTGCTCGTGTTGGGGAATTTCTGCATCTCGTTGGGCTGTAGCATTTTTTGTTCCTGCAGACTTTCTCGATGTGCCCTCGTTTCTTGCAATGCCGGCAGATGGCATCGAGAAATCTGCATTCGGCTCGGGGATGGTTTCCTCCGCAGCCAGCGCATTCCCGCCAATTTCTTCTTTCGCGCTCTTTTCTGTTTGTGAGCAAACAGTGGACCTCGTCGTCTTCTTCGCTCGATTCAATTGTTTCGCCCGACTCTTCATAGTGGGTTGTGGTGGCAGGTTGCTTTCTGTCTTTGGTTGGTGTTTCTTCGCTGTGTGTGTTCATCTTTTTCATGGCTATGGCAGATTTTTTCGCGGCTTCAGCGGCTGTGGATTCCGCGATGGCTTCGGTAACGGTGATGTTGGGCTTGTTGAGTAATTTAGTCTGTGTGGTTGAGTCTCTCAGGCCCAACACCACGCGATCCCTCATTGCTTCGTCAATGTTCAAAAATTCACACACACCCCCTAATTGTCTAAGGGCAGCAATGAAATTGGCAACGGTCTCTCCCTCTCTCTGGTCTCTGCGGTAAAATTTGTGTCACTTTATTAAGTTTGACACCATCGGAGCGTAGTGTGCTTTGAGGACTCTTTGCAATTCTGTCCACGTTAGTTTTTTAACATCTCGGGGCTTCGCAAGGGCCTTTGCCATCTTGAAAACTGTTGGCCCGCAGTGCGTCAGGAATACAGCTCTCTTGCATAGCTCTGAAATGTCTTCCATTTCATTGATCTCCAAATACATCTGGAAGCGATCAGCATAGGAATCCCAATCCTCTCCGTTGGGATTGAAGGGTGCGGGCGGTGCGTTGTTTCCAGACATCTTGGTTGTCATCTGGACTTCTTATCACCGCGTGCAGGTTTTTCCGTTCAGAACGATCCCATCCTCGTCACCAGTGTTTTGTTCGGAAAACACACGAGGTAGACTGGGTTCCAACAACAAATACTTTATTCTTTAACTAGTCAGTAAATAGGAACACTTGGCTGAAGCTGAGGCCAGCCTTTTATACAGGCTGGCTTGCCTGCTTGTAGCCAATGGCAGTTGCTTAAATTTGCCGCCTTTTAGCAGCTCTTTGGATTGGTTCCTAGTGAACCAATCCAATGCTTAGTTTATTTGACCAATCAGGTTTGCAGATTTAGAGTCACCCACTTTACATATAGAACATTTTGCCTAATGAACAAGGTGAGACACTTAATAATTGCAGGGAAAAAAAGTTTGTAAGATCACATACGATCATGTGATGCCTCACATAATGACTGCACTCCTTAACAATGAGTTTTCTGGTATCCTATTGGGGTAGCAAGTCAAAATTACCTTGGCTTACTATCTTGGCTTACTACCTAAATCCCACACAAATATTTTTTTTTCTCAGAGAGAAAAAAGAAAACCTAGAAAAATATTCTAGGAACTCTTATTTTACTGACTCACTATATTAGCTTCCTTTAAGGCAAGGTCTGACTAACCGATAATCCACACACATTGTTTTAATAATTCTAAATTTAATGATGAAACTCAAATACTTTGGCCACCTAATGAGAAGAAAGGACTCACTGGAGAAGAGCCTAATGCTGGGAAAAATTGAGGGCAATAGAGGAAGTGGACAACAGAAAATGAGGTGGCTGGATGGAGTCACTGAAGCAGTAGGTGTGAGCTTAAATGAACTCCAGAAGATGGTAGAGGACAGGAAGGCCTCGAGGAACATTGTCCATGGGGCCGTGATGGGTCAGACATGACTTTGTAACTAACAACAACAATAAAGTTTAAGGATAGCTGTGGAAACAGGAATGAATGTCAGGCACTTGCAGTGAACATACCCTGGATTGAACAAGATATACTAATTATGTGCTTATATGAGTAACAGAACACAGAATAAGAGATCTGCATTCCACAGATAGTGGTGGAAGACTCAATCTAGCAAATGCCACCACAGACACCAAAATTCCACCTTTATCAGGAAATGCATTTTAGCAATGAAAATCTACCTTGAACCTTGGAATTCAAATATAACTATATGAGTTGTGCAAAGATCTCTTTCAAGACTAGCATTTTTAATGAGGGTATTTGTAGTAATTATTATTTTGGAGACCTATTCATATAAATAATGGTGCTGCTAATAGCAATTTGCATTATCTGTTGTTTTTTCCATTATGAGAATACCTGTCCAACATCTGATCCCATCAGTTATTGTGAATTAAATCAGTTATAGTAGGCAAAATATCTCAGTTAGAAGGAAAATGTCTGCATTTCAATAAAGAAAGCAAAGGTCACTACATTCTTTATTACAACTGCTGTTAAGTTACTTAATTTAGAGTAAAACTGTATTATTTCTGTGGAATCCTCGGTGCTCTCTGAAATTCATTGCTAACACTGATGAAGTTACACAATCAGATAATGAGATGTCTGCAAGAAGTCAACCAAGTATCTTACAGGTTAACCCTAAGCTACAAATATTTTCTTCTATATGTATTATTACTGTATTGTATAGAGTTTAAGCTATAAATTCCAGACATTTTAAATAGGCATTATATTATTCATAGTATTACCTACTATTAGAATATTTTCAAGTTTTTCTTTGACATTCAATCAGCAGCTCATCTGTCTGCTATCATGCATTGATTGGTTTTATCTAAAAAGAGGCTCCTAATCTTAGTTAAATCTATTGTTTCCTTTTGTAGAAGTAAAGCCTAATTTACTCTCTGAGTGCTTGGCCATTTAATTGTTTTCACTCCTTCTATAACATTTCTTTTATCTCAACTTGTTAAAGCTTCTGCTCATCATTTTTGACAGTTAAAGCATTGATCTTTTGAGAGTTTTGATTCATGGTACAAGTTGTGTTATCAGTAAAGTTCAAGACAGACTTACGTGATTGAAAGTGGGCTTACTAATTGGATAGATACAGAGTCTAATTTGTGATGAGACCAGAACATACTTTATTCCTGAAAGTTCAGTCAGGAGGTTGATGATAACTTCAAAGCATTTTATCGTGGGTGGAGGATTTTGCTCTAAAGTACCTTTATCATCTTTGTGTGTAGGATTACAATTGCAGTATTATTCCAGTCAGCATCAGCTAATGCCTAATAATATATCGAAAGCACTGAGATGGGGAGTTGACTGCTCTGAGTTGACTCCCTTTGCAAACTTATTATACATAATGCAACATAAATAACAGGACTTTATTCATCATATATGATGAATATGATATTTATAATGAAAACAGACCTATTGGTACCCTTTGTTGATGGAAAATTGGTCAGTCAATCTCGCAGTTACCTCCAGAGTTGCACTCCTCCATTGTCTCCAAGCTAATTTGCAGAGCCAAATCTTTAGCTCTCACAGAAGGATAGGAAATTGGCAGCAGATCTTACCCTGGAGGACAGGATGTTTCAAAAGGCAGGTGCTCTGACAGAGAAGGCTCTTTTTCTCGATCCCAACAATTGAAAATTATTTGACTAATGTGATCCTCAGTAAGCCCTCTCTTGCAGCCAGAGTATGATAAACTAGTTTTAGTGGGAAGGGATGGTTCATTAGATAGCCTGGACCTATGTCATTGAGGGCTTTAAAAGTCATAACCAACATCTTGAACTGCACTTGGAAATAGACTGGTAGATGCAGAACAGAATAATATAATATAATATAATTCAAACATTTTTATAATTCAAACATTTAATATAATTCAAACATTTTTATTACTGGGTCTGTGGGTGTAGCTTGGGGGATGTGGCATGGCTTGGTGGGCATGGTTTGGGGGCGTGGCAGGAAAAGGATACTGTAAAATCTCCATTGCCATTCCACCCCACTAACCTACTTTCCAGCTCCATTCTATTGTGCAAGGTCACAAAAGAAGACCCAGCCAATCAGCTGGGACTCAGGAGGCAGGGAATAGATATTGGCTGGGCCAGTCAGAGGTGATATTTGCCATTCTCTGAATGACCCAAAAGAGTTGTTTTATTACAAGGAGCTATTTGTGGACTCCTGGCACCTGGTGGAATAGCAAGAAGCTAAAATGAAACAAGATTTTGCCCAGCTTCATCTGGATGTCTTATGACAGTTACTTATACCTGATCATAGACTACTGTAATGCACTATATACACCTTTGTAGACAACATAAAAGATGAAGCCGGTCCAGAATCTGGCAAGATTTGACAATGTCCAGGTCCTAAAGTCATTTCATTAGTTACTGGTGAATATGTGTACTTAATTTAATATGTTGGTCATTACCTTTAAAGCCCTTTATTAGAGCTTTAAAGTAATATATTAGGTTATATTATCTAATATATTACTTTAAAGTAATATATTAGTAATATATATATTTGGCCTTGCCAAAACAAAATCTGCTTAAATAGTTAGATACATAAGGCAACATTGTTGAATGTCTAGTTCCCCTGTGGAGATCAATAGGACATGGACAGTTAACAGGGCTTCTTGAGGGTGATCCTCATGTTACAGAGCAGAGGTATCAAACTGATCTCATTGTTTTGTTTGCCCTTGGGGGAACTGGGGGGGGGGGGGGGACATGGCTTGGTCATCATAGGTAACTGGGTGGGTGTGGATGGGATGGGGTGTAGTCAGGGCAGCAGGGGTGGGATAACTCTGGGCCTATTGCGGGCCACATCCAGCCCTCAGGCCATGTCTGTTATAGAGTATCTTACCTCCAAAGTACAAGTAACCTTGTTGTTATTAGCAAGTTAAAGAAGTAGTGTTTCAATCAAGTAAGGCCTATGGTTTTTTTGGGGGGTGGGGGGGGGGAGATCATTAGAGTTAATTAAGAGCTAAAGTATTGTTTACATTACTTTTTAAAAAATTCATTTGGTTTTGAATGACAGCATGCCATTTAGAATTGTATTGAGGTGACCTATGAATATTGTTAAATAAATCAATAACGTATAAGCTTCCTAAACAAGCAGCAGCATCCACATCATCACAAAATCATGGCTGAATGCTAAACATGTTGAAGAATAATTGCCAAGTGTAGTCTGAACCAGATAAGGGTGCACATGCTTTGAATGAGGGATTTAATGAGAAACAGTTTAACATTAAATGTAACAGCCATGATTGGACTTTGGGGAACTATTTGCCAAAGGCTAGGATTTTTGCAATAGCTTACTAGCTCTGGGCTCTGAATAGGAAGAACTAATGAGAAACAGCCTGGTAGAAAAGATAACAGAAGTGAGCAGCAGCTCTGGATAAAGAACAAAAGCTCAAAATAATTCAACATAGCTGGTAGAGCTTTGAATTATGACAGTTGAGAAAACGGGATCTGTGAGAGAAATATCCAGCAAATTAACAAACACAGCCCTCCAGGTTTATGCTTCTAAATGAGAAAATGTCATACTGTACAAGTTGTTCCCTTGCATGGCAGATGATATGCAGTCAAGCTAATTATGTATGCAGTATGGAACATGATGCATAGTAACAATTCTGGAACAGCAATGATCATACTAGTGTGATTTTTTTTAATGGATAACAGTCCTTAAAAAAAAAAGAATTAAAAAAGCTTTTCTCAAAGGTACAGTGTGTCAGTAGTGTAATTTTCAGTTGTTTTCAGAGCTGCATTATGTATTAATTTGTGATGTGTGGAGAAGATGCTTCAAAATAACATTCAGAAAATCAACTGCTTTTCATTTTCATTGAACAGCCTTCCAATAGATTAACCATCTGCAGAGTATTATTAGTGTTTAAGATATGACCCAGTTTTTACAGCTGATTTCATTGCCCTTATTACATTTGTTTTTGCCTTTCACAAACCCACAATTTTGGCTTTTTGGTTTTAGATAAGACATATTACAGTTGTGGCCCAACTCCATACATGGATTTAAATTACTAATTTAGTTTAAATTGCTAATAAATTATTAATTTAATTGATATCAATGTCTCATTCTTTAAATGTGATGAAGTATGGGTCCATAAGAGCTGTGGAGTGCAGTAATTAGAATGCAGTATTGTAGGCTAATTCTGCCGACTGCCAGCAGTTTGATTCTCACCAGTTCAAGGTTGACTCAGCTTTCCGTCCTTCTGAGATTGGTTAAATAAGGATCCAGATTGTTGGGGGCAATGTGATGAATCTGTAAACCACTTAGAGAGAGCTGTAAAACATATGAAGCAATATATAAGTCTAAATGCTATTGCTATTGCTTATCACTATACAGTAAAAGGGACCTAAAACAGCCTTCTGATAAATATAGTTCAAATACCTCCTATTGCAAGTAGAAGGACTCTAAGCACTGTTTCATCTCTTGATTTTAATGGTAGAAATTTACTTAATTTTCACTGAAATCTGAAAACTCATGTGAAGGTGATTAATTTTAACAGGAACATCAGCCTATTGGCAACTTTGAATTCAGTGGGATTTGAAAGATCTGCATTATAAAGAGACTGGAGAGAAGATAGCCCTCTTTCAACAGAGGCTCCACTGACGCATTTATATATTTTAATCTTTATGTTTCAGGAAGCACCTCTTTCATTTAGAACAGTTCACTTTTCTTTTTGAATACACAAGATGAATTGAGCATTGAGCATTGTGCAGTGATGCCCTTGAGCTATATTGCTCTTTGCCCATAATGGTAAAAAAGTATTTCTCGAAATCCATGTACTCTAAAGTGACAATTTAAAATGCAAGTATAGCCAAGCAAGCTACCTTTAAACATAATATGAGTGGATATTTCCACATTCAAATTATAGTAATCCCCAGGGGCAGGGGAAAAGTGGGTAGCCTTTTCAGCAGCTGATGTAAAATCTAAGTCAAGTGATATTTTATTCTCCAGAACAGTAATTCCCAAATGTTGGTGCTGAGAGGAGGAGAGAAGGTTGTTGACTTGTTAAACTGCATTAAAATAAATCACTAGATTATTTTTAAAAATAATGCAAGTTATTATTGTACTTACTAGTGCAAGTTAATATTGTACTTACTGAATATTGTTAATGGCTTCACAGGATACACAAGCTACTGGATGACTAATACACGGTGCCATGGAACGGATAGTTATATATAGGCAGAGAAGAGTATAAAACATTGTTTCCCTGAGAGATGATCAACGTGTGGACTGTACAGATTCTCAGCTACACATAAACAAAGTATACAAACCCACCTTTTCCAAGTAATAAGAATATTCCCTGATTTGTGTATTTTGAATTCAAGGATCCATTTTTATAATATGGTCATTGTGCTGGAAAAACAAAGGGAGTCAAGCGTGGGCTAGCCTTGAAAAGAAAAGAAAATTACTCCAGGGAAGAAGCCATTAAAGAGAGCAGTCTTCAGACTCTTGCAGGTTGAATTCCATTGTTCAAGAAACCCACTTAATAGTTATAAAAACTGAAGAACCACATTGTGATGGAATATGTATTCTACATTTTGTTCTATTAGATTGTACTATATTGCAAATGTTATTTCATACATGTTGATATGTAATGTGGATAATAAGTAAGATCGCAGAAGGATTATGAGCATGAATTAATTAGCAAATACTCTGCACAGCTTTGATACTATCAGTTATATCATCTATGTCCATATAGATATATGTGTGTGTGTGTGTGTGTGTGTGTGTACATATAAAACACACACATACTTACATATACAGGTAGTCCTCAACTGATTCATAATTATGAACATTGTAGTGTCCTGGGGTCATGTGATCACCTTTTGCAAAGTCAGTGGGGAAGCCAGATTCACTTAACCACCAGGTTACTAATTTATCAACTGCAGCGATATACTTAACAACTGTGGCAAGAAATATCATAAAATGGGGCAAAACTCACTTAACAACATAAATTTTGGGCTCAATTGTGGTTGAAGGTCGAAGACTATTTGTAATGGTAAAAAAGTATTTGCCAAAAACCATGTACTTTAAAGTGACAATTTAAAATGCAAGTATAGCCAAGCAAGCTACCTTTAAACATAATATGAGTAGATATTTCCAAATTCAAATTATAGTAATCCCAAATTTGATTCCTTTTGTTTCCTCAAACCTAAGTTGGGTCCATGCTGTAGTGTCAGTTTCTTCGACTGAAGGGGTGGTGATGCCAATCTGAAGGAAGTGGAACTACATCCTCTTCTCATGAGGATGTCCTTGGATCCAGTGGTCTTTAATGATAATTTTAAAGTATGTTAGGAGCCCTGGTGCTATAATGGTTAGAATTTCAGTACTGAGAACTAACTCTGCCCACAGCTATGAATTTGATCCTGTCTGGCTCAGGATTGACTTGGCCTTTCATCCTTCCAAGATTGGTAAAATGAGGACCCAAATTGTTGTGGGCAATATGTTGACATTTGTAAACTGCTAAGAGAGTGGTGTAAAACACTATGGAGTGGCATATAAGTCTGAGCATTGTTGCTATAATTATTGATCACTTTCCAACCTTGCCCTTTTGAGGCAAATTGCTGAAAAGATGATTGGTCTGCAGCTGATGAGAACTCTAGAGGAAATAGATTCTCTTAGCCTGTTTCAGTTAAGTTTCAAGCTCCTTGTGCTACTTATTCTCTTGGAAGCTTTTGATACTGTCAATCATGGCCAATAAAATTCAACAAGAGATCCAGCAGATCCAGTCACACTTTCCTTATTCAAGTCTTAGATCATCGGAATGACTAGTGACTCTGTCCAATACCCAAGATAGGATTCTGAATTGGATTAGATAATGTATTTCTTCCAGAATTGATTCTATATTACTACAATTGACAGATATAACTAATTCATACAAAATCAAACAAAGATAGAAGGAGTATACTGATAGAGATGTCAACATCCTAGAAATCTTAAAAATTGTCAAGTGTCAAGTACCTCTAATACTTAAAACATGAAGTTAGATCAGCTCTCAAATTATTACAAGACAAATTGCTTAAAAAGCTACAGAAATGTGGCAAGCAACAGAGGAAGAATCAGTAACGGCTATGTCAGAAAATCTGGAGCATGACACAGATTGGAAAATCTGTATATATACCAAAGAAGCCTTTAAAATATATGAGCATTATCATACAATATTCTTAATTTCACAGCTACAAGGGAAAGAGAGATGCCAAATGTTTTAGAATAGACTGGGAAACATGTGACATTGCTGGATAATTGAGAAAATGGAAGAATATATATATGTATATATGTGTAAATTGTGACAAAGCAAAGAAACACTTTCACACAATTAACTCCTGTAACTGCAGCGACTGCTCCTGAGGCAATTAGATTGGATAAAAATTACCTATACTTAGTTGTATCCTGTAAGGTAACACACTGCATGAGGAACTGCCCTTGAAAAGAAGCCAGAAAGTGGCTGATCCAAAATGTGACAATGATGGTGTTAAATGGTAAAAGCATAGTAATATCATGGCTTTATTGAAAGTTCTGTGCTGATTGCCAGTTCCTTACTGTGCACATTTTAATACATTGGTGTGGAATGTTAATGTTCTAAATAATTTAAAGTTTGACCTTCTAAGAAGATGTTTCTCCACATTCTACACTGTTAAAATCTGCACGACTGTCTGTTTTGAGCTGGGATGGGCTTCAAAAATTTTATCAATGGGTTATCTGCCCAGTGGTTGGGAGGGCATGGTTGGATGGGTGTGGCCTAGTCAGCCTCCTGCACCACAGTGGGGGTTGTTTTTGCCCTCCCCGGGCTCCAGAGGTTTTTCTTGAGCCTCCGGGAGGGCAAAAACAGCCTCCCCCGGGCTCTGGAGGGTCTCTGGGAGCAAGAAATGGAACCATTTCTGGCCTTCCCAAACTTCTAGGAGGCCTGGTGTTTTGCCCTCCCTGAGCCTCTGTGCACCCCCTGCACTTACTTGCATCCAAACCGGGCCACGTGGGGACTCTTGGGAGGGGTGGGGTGGGTGGGGCCAGCCAGGAGTTTGGAGGTTCTCCGAACTGCACAGAATCTTAGTTAGGGCTCTCCTGAACCCCTGTGAATCCCCAGCAGTGCACCCCTACTTTTGAGTGAAGCTACATTTTTCTCGTATAAGATAGATTATGGAATGCACTCCTTTAGCAGTTGGTTTTAGCCAATACAATACAGTGTCAGTAAAAATCCATAATGATGTATGTATTTTCTGTCTTTTAAATCCATAAATCCATATTGGTTTTAATATTAATTTTAGTTCATTATTTCACATTCTTTAACTATTCAATTCACTTTACTTATAATGAACCTACTGTAGATAGCCTGCGTTTGATCTCTCAGTTAAAGCTCTCCAGTGGGGGGGAAGGATGCTTCATACAATAAAAGTCTCCCAGGAGAATGCCATCTTTTACTTTTAAGCTCCTGAAAGGATCATTAATTAATAGGGTACATGAGATAAAAGCATTTATAATATCTTCTTTAAAGGCAGCGTGAGGTTTGATATTACAAAGAAAAAAGTGAACAGCTACTCCATTTGTTAAATCAATTCTAACATACCTGGACCCCTCACCCCCAAATAAATGGGTACTAGTATACTTTCTGGATGGCAATATCATATTTTGAAATTACATTTCCTGCATTTCTAAGTGTGTGTGTGTGTGTGTGTGTGTGTGTAAAACCTAGGGGTTATTTTTTACATTCTGAAAATCTTTTATGAATCACATTTTTCTAGACCGTGTATTCTCAACCTCCTTGTCTCTAGTCTGGACTTTGATTACTTACATTTCTGACAATTTTTTTCCTGGGAAAAGAGTAGAAATAATTAGGGATGGACTTGTCATTCCTAAATAGTGCAATACAACAAAGTGATTGTGTTTATTGGGCCACTAGGAACGCAAGATGCTGGGTTATATCGAGTGGTGGGATTTGATTTTTTTTAACTATCGTTTCTGTGGGCGTGGCTTGGTGGGCATGGAAGGGGAAGGATACTGTAAAATCTCCAGTCAAAGGTGGTATTTGCCGGTTCTCCAAACTATTCAAAATTTCTGCTACCGCTTCTTCAGAACTGGTCAGAACCTGCTGAATACCTCCACTGATTATATCCCCTTAGTCTAATCCAGCATGAATGCATAACATTTTTATCACATTTCTCCCCGAAATCATGTGCTTTAGATTTTACTACATTCCCTATATAAGTCAAGATAGCATGGGGAGCAAACTTACATTCCAGTATCAGAGACACAATACCTCTAAATATCTGTTGCTCGATTATACAAAGGTGCTATTATGATGATAGTGTGCTCCTGGCCTTCCGGTGGATTTTCAGATACCACACAAGTAATGTCTTGTTCAGTCTATGCCATATTCCTATGATTCACCCACAGTTCTTTTGTGCTTGAATTTAATTGCTGTATCTTTTTAAAAAATAATTGTTATTCTTTAAAAACAAAAAATACAAAAATCTCATTTCCATTAACAGTTATTGTGTCATTGTATATACATGTTTCTTATTTTGTGACTATACATTATTTTTATCCTTACCCTTCACCCATTTGTACCACCTCTCCCATGTCGCATAGTATTCTCAAACCTCTTTGCCTTTCAGTACCATAGTGGTTTTATCTAGTTCAGCACAGTCCATTATTTTTTAAATCAAAACTTCGTCTGGTGGTATTTTATCACTCTTCCAATTTTGTGTTAATGTGATTCTTGCTGCAGTTAAGATGTGTACAATAAGGTATCTTTTATCTTTACTCAAATTCCCTTTGATCTTACCTAATAAAAACATTTTGGGTTCCAAATTCAATTTATAATTTGTAGTCTTAAAAAGCCATCTCTGTATTTTCTTCCAGTATTTTTTGACCTCTATACATTGCCATCACATATGGAAAAATGTTCCTTTCTTTTGTTTGCACTTCCAGCATTCTGGTTTCAAGGTTGGATACATTTTTGCCAGTCATGCCGGCGCTAAGTGCCATCTACAAAACATTTTATGTTGATTTTCTTTGAATGCCACTGACTAAGTCAACTTCTAGTTCTCAGTCCAAGTCTTTTCCCACTCTTCCAAATTTATATTATGACCCACATTTCTCACCCAGGCAATCATTGGTCCCTTAACAATTTCCTCCTCTAGTTCTAGCTCCAGTAAATAATTATATGTTTCTGTTATAAATTTTATATCCTTGCCTGTCAAGATTTGGTCCAATTTTTGTAAATCTTTATCTATTCCAAGCTCCTTTACATCTTTCTTAAATTTAGTTTGAATTTGCAAATATACCCACCAGTCTAATATTGTCTAATATTGCTGTATCTTAAATGGATTGTCTATTATGCATTTTACAGTAATGACAGTATCATTATAATCCTGTCTAAGAAGTAGCAATTATAAAATAATAATAATAAATATTGATCTGTAATGCTTACTTGTGCATATGTACAAAAGCATTTTTAATCTCTTTAATTTTCAAGCTCTGTGCTGCAAAACTAGAAAAGCACAGGATTTATTGGAATGCCAAGTTCTGATCTTCAAATCAATCCAAGTGGGACAATTCAGGTAATTTTTACATTCAAGTTGAGAAAGATTAGATTCCTTAAGCAACCCTTGAAATAATGAAGTGAAAATCTTTTTGGAAATATAAAACTGTGTATGGTGTAATGATTTTTCTAGAAGAATAAATATTTAGGCATTCATTTGGAAGATAATTTCAATATGGGTTGCTGGATGTACCTTGTCTGTTGGCACCTGTCTGTATAAGGGTACTTAGTTGTAGTGCAATCATCCAATTAGCAGTAATGGTTGTGCTTGGTCTTTAATAACACAACTTTGTTATACTTTGAGTGAGTGCAGTATTTAATCACATCTCCTGCATCTCGGTGTTTTAGTTTGTCATGCCTTGATAAATTGATTCTGCTCTCTGAAGCTCCAGGGTTTCAGCCTCAGCAGACACTGCAAATGCTTGAGAAGCTAATGACAGGTTTTTAAATACTTGCTTAGTTTTTGCCCCTTCTCTTTCCACTAATAAACCTGGTATCTTGCTGACATCGACAAGGAAAGACAGAGAAAGTGGACCTAGAGATTTAATATTTTATCTTGCCTGAAGGGAAAAATGCCTTCTTAGAGACATTCAGTGTCATTCAGTGGAATTCTTACCACAGAGCAGGAATTTATCCAGAGGGCATGAGAAACAGTATGCCTCTTCTTGCAGTATTAATCTAGACTGTTGACAACATAGAAACATTCTTCCAATAGTGGAACAAGAACACCAACAAAACTGGTTTGGCAATTTAAGGGAAATTAAATTGATTTGGCAATTTAAGGGAAATCTGATATTTCAGACTTCTTTCTATTTCAGTGGTACAATTTGTATTGATCATAAATCTAAGGTATAGAAAGATTCAATTGGTATGATTGGTCATGATCATTCTGGGTATGTTTTTGGAAAATGATCGATAACTTCAGCCCCGGATTTACAGATAGTAGGTTTTCAAAATGTATTGTGATTTTGAATAATATAAACTTAAAAAAAAATTAAAGCTCTTCAAATGTTGAAAGGTAATATAGAAGTGGTTGAGTGCTCATCTGAAACCTGTCAATTTCCTTTCTGCCTTTTCTTATTTGAGTTGATTAATTGGTTGGCTTAATAAAAACTTGAATAGGGTTTCCCTAAAAAAGAGAAAGAAATACTGCACATTCAGAAGTTCATTTTTGTTGCTTTTGACATTCCTTAAAACTAAATGACTATAATGACTATAATGCAGTTTAAATTAAGCACTTTGCTGGCTTTTTCTGTTAATTCAGTTTTCATTTGTGTAACAGTGATTCTCACTAACTGCTTTTGAGAAGAGAAATAGCTGATAAAAATAACTGATCCTATCATCATTACATATTTCAACCATTGTCACACAGAAAGAATCTTATTAATACAAAGATGTCATGCATATCTACATGCATGCATGTACATTTTATATGTACATACTAGCACTGATGCTACCTAGTTTGCATAATGAAACTTCTGCAAGAAAACAACCAAGCTCAGAGAGCACCAAAGACTCTTCATATCAACATTGAGCTATAAATATTCTCCTTTATTAGTAAGACATACTGTTTGTCAACCCTATGAGAAATAGTAGATCTGTAAACTGATTGCACAGAACAGAACCTTCATGGAGTCCTGAGATCTTGCAAATCTAGTTTGGCTTGAGTTTTCCTCCTTCCTATATCCAGGTGGTCAGGAAGGAAGCCAGTTTGAATCTAAATAACACTATTCCCAGTGGTGGGATTCAAATAGTGTAACAACCGGTTTGCCTCACACATGAGTGCAGCTTTTGAAATTCACCCATTTTCAGCTCTAAAACATACTTTCTACTGCAGCCCCAGTGAGTAAAATAGCTGAGGTGCGGCAATCCGCTGTACCCTGCGAATCAGCTAGGCTGCAAAACATAGAAATGTAGGACAGATGAGGGCAGAGGTGGGTGAGTGGGGCCAACTGATTACTGGAACTAAGGGTTTGCCCAAACTGGTCTGAACCAATAGCATCCCACCCCTGCCCCAGAGCTTAAGAAAGGCTTCTGCTATTGTTATTTCTGTAATGGCTTCTGAATATCCCATTCAAGTCTATCTACATTACTCCTGTCTTTTCCAACAGGAAAGGGAAAAAAGGAGGAAAAAGCAGGAAGGAGAAGAGATGACTGGGTAGACAATAAAAATATATAAAGGAAGCCTATTTATATATTACACAAAAGTATATATTCTACACTGTTCAACTATTTACAAAGTCTGCACTACTATTACTGTTAATCTTCTCATCACTCCTTATTGCCCATCTCCTCCCACTTGTGTCTGTATGACTGTAACTTTATCTCTTGTATCTTTATGATTTATATTGGTTTGATTGCTTATTGTACCCTATAACTATCATTAAGTGTTGTACCTTATGATTCTTGACCCTTGACGAATGTATCTTTTCTTTTATGTATACAGAGAGCATTTGCACCAAAACAAATTCCTTGTGTGCCCAATCCCACTTGGCCAATAAAGATTCTATTCATCAGGCAACTAGCCCCACTAAAAAGCAATCAATTGTGAGATAATACCTTTTTAATTATCTATCACTGATACCAAAATATCTATGATCATGTATCTTTCCTATCCACTTCTAACCCTTTCCCTTCATGAAACTTTTGGGAAATAAAATCATCTTATCAGACGAGAATTCACTAACATATTTAGAATTTTACACAGTGCTTACCTAAAGAAAAAATTACAATTTATAAGGACTCTCTTATAGTGACTTTTGCATCTTAAAAAAAATGAAAGTGAAGAAAATCATTTGATCCTTGTAAATGTATGGCAGTTCTCATTGCCTTAATTCTTTTATTACACACATGCACAAAAGATATTGATGCTTAAAACTAGGTGTTTAGAAATGTTGTTGTACTTACAGCAATAAACTGTACTCAGACAGGATTCTCTAAGACAATAGGTAAAGGGTAGATGGGATAAATTTATCTACTGTAGCAATCCATTAAGCAGACTTGTATGCCAGATCTGTGTACATAAGCTATTTTTGTAATTTCAACACATTCCATCCAAGCTTTTATTTCATTAACCTAATTTAACAAGAAAGAAATCCAATAACAACAGCTAACATTGAAGAATTATTTCCCCAGAGAAAATTAACGATACTTTAACATCAAGTAAGAATATGTAAAAAATGGATTATGCCTTTCTATAAAGGAAGCAAGGAGGAAAAAGTCCTATGTCATATACAAGCAGTTCATCACTTACTCTGTTTTATAACAAAAGGTGGAGTGATAGTGGTTCTTATAAGTGGCCTATGTAACATGAATATTCATTATTTGTTAAGGTTAAACATTTTTTTCCCTGCCAAGATGGTGCCGATGACGGCTGCCTCAGTGAAATGCTCTCTAATGGTTTCTTTATTCCTTATTATTATCTGCAATTCACTAAGGATTTCATTCTCACGAGACCATCTGTGAAGAATTAGGCAATGTTTCCTTAAGGAGCAGCTTTCTGACTCCCCACCTCCACCTGTCTTTGCAAACGCGGAGGACATTCTAACCAATTCCTCGGTGCTATGGATTACAACAAAGAAAGCAAAGAAGTGACCACACCAGAAGAGGAGATAAGGTAAACGAGTGGGAATTTTAAGCAGACTAAGGAATAGGGGAAAAAAAACTCCTCTCCCTTCAATCTTTTTAATTTATGCTCACTGGCTAACAAGATGGATGAAATTCATCTCTTAAATAGATGGAATTCTGATTTTTATAAATCAGCTGTTCTTTGTTTTACTGAAACCTGGCTTAATCCACAAATTAATGGGGACAACACCATATACATCCCAGGATTTTGGACATTTAGATCAGACAAAATTGAAGAGACATGAGGTAAAACAAAGGGTGGAGGGTTATGTTTATATATCAACAACAGCTGGCCTCAGGATATAACTATAATATATAAGTTTTGTGATGAAAACTTAGAGTCTTTACACATCAACTGCAAGCCATTTTACTCTCCACATGAGTAATGAGTTCTCCTCATTTCTCCTAATAGCTGTGTATGTTCCTCCGCAAGCCTGTGTAAACAAGGCATTACTAACTCTTGCTGATCAAATTTTGGAGGCTGAAGCCAAACACCCAGATTCCCTTCCCATCATTTTAGGAGATTTCAATCAAGCAAATTTAAGGAAAGAGCTCCCAAAATATTTCCAGCATGTAAATTGTCCCACCAGAGGCAAAAATACTTTAGACCACTGCTACACAACAGTAAAAGATGCTTATAGGTCTTTACCATGAGCAACTGTGGGACACTCTGACCACTGCATGATTCACCTTGTACCTGCCTACAGACAAAGACTTAAAACCATTAAACCAACAATTAAACCAGTGAAGACTTGGTCGAATGAGACAAAGCTAAAACTCCAGGCCTGCCTTGATTGCACTGATTGGAATTCTTTTGAAGATGCCTCTGCAGACCTAGATGAACTCACAGATACCATAACATCATATGTTAGCTTCTGCGAAGACTTATGTGTACCAACAAGGAACCTGCAAATATATAGCAACAATAAACCTTGGTTCACAGCTAAACTTAAGCAACTACGTCACTCCAAAGAAGACACCTAAAGAAAAGGTGACAGAATGCTATACAATCAGGCCAGAAATATATTAACAAGAGAGATCAAAGCAGCAAAAAGAAGCTACTCTGAAAAAGTTAAAGAATCAATTCTCAACAAATGAACCAGCAAACATGTGGAAAATTCTTAAAAACATCACTGGCTTCAGCAAACCTCCTTTCCAGGTGGAAGGAAATCAACAACTAGAAGTTGACCTGAATGTGTTTTACTGCAGGTTTGAAAAAAAAAAAACTACAGCCACCTATCTCCACAACTCACATCTCAAACACACCAACAACAGCCAAGCCTCCTACAACTGGCCCCAATCCATTGGGCTCACAACCTCTGGTGATCACAGAAAAAGAAGTGCAAGATCTATTACACAGACAGAAGCCAGGAAAAGCACCAGAAAAGATAACTCCTTCTTGCTTAAAAGTCTGTGCTGACCAATTGGCCCCCATCTTCACCCGAATCTTCAATAGATCACTAGAGATGTGCTATGTTCCTTCCTGCTTCAAACGCTCTACCATCATCCCAGTGCCAAAGAAGCCCTCCATCAAGGAACTGAATGACTACAGACTAGTTGCTCTAACATCTGTAGTTATGAAAATCTTTGAAAGGCTGTCGCACCTGAAAACCATCACAGATCTGCTGTTAGACCCATGCAGTTTGCATACCAGACAGATAGATTGACAGATAATGCTGTTAACATGGCTCTGCATTACATCCTACAGCATCTTGAATCTCCTACGCAAGGGTCCTCTTTGTAGACTTCAATTCAACATTCAATACCATCATTCCAGACACTCTTCTAAGTAAATTAAACCAACCAGCAGTTGGTTTAACCTAACAAACAGGAGGCAGCAGGTGAAGCTAGGCAGAATCACATCCGTACCTGTACAATCAGCATAGCCCCCCCCCCAAGGCTGTGTGCTATCTCTACTTCTCTTCTCCCTTTTTACCAATGACTGCATCACAAACGTTCCATTTGTTAAAATACTGAAATTTGCTGATGACACAACAGTGATTGGTCTCATTCGAGACAACGATGAATCTGCATACAGACAGGAGGTTATACAACTTGCCTCGTGGTGTAATCAGAACAATCTGGAACTGAACCCACTCAAAACTGTAGAAATGGTGGTGGACTCTATTTTTTTTCCCCAAAAAAATTATTGATTTTTTAAAAGACAAACATATACAAACAAAACACATAACATAAAAACATAAAATATCTTTTTTGAAAGCAGCTTGATCCCGGGTTACATTTCTTTGTACAGATATAAATTCAACTTCATGCTCACTTTTATATACTATTCCATATCTTATTACCATTCTACATTTTCAATATACCTTCTCCCCTCATTTCACTCTCTTAATTCTATTTTATTTATTTCATCTCAATTTAAATCATTATAGTTATATCCTTTGTCTGTCCTGTTTCAGCTATCTATTATCTTTTCTCATTAACACAAAATTTCTCCTGTAATCACTAAATGGAGTATGACGCCTTTATATCTTTCCCCTAAATTTAACACTTAAAATAATATATAACTTTCATTTGGATTCTGCTTAGTACATTCTGAAGCTACGCACTATATTTAAAAAAAAGAAAAAAATATAAATATATAATATAATTAAAACAACAATCCATACCAATTGAACTCTATTGTTGAAATTAATATTCATTTAAATCTTAAACATTTTATACATTCCTTTTCAAATAAGTATCATGCTTCTGTGGGAACACTTATAAATTTTGCACTTATATTTTAAGACATTATGTAATTAAAATGTTCCCATTCCTTCTTAATTCAATTCTCTCATATTTCATTTCATTTATTTTGTTCAAAAAAGAAGAGATTTTCACTAACTTACATTAAGTATTTTATCCCATTTTATAATCATATGTTGTTCCAAATTTTCTAACATTATTTCTTTATAATCATACGTTGTTCCAAATTTTTTAACATTATTTCTAATGCAAATACAATAATACAGTCTTATGTACTTTTGTAGAATCTCTTTTTTAGTTATATTTTACCCATTATCTCGAAATAAGTCGTTTCTTTACATCTTGTTTCAAACCTTTTCTTCCCTTCCTTCCTCCCTTGCTTCTCCACTCTACCCTTTTTA
Organism: Laticauda colubrina; assembly: GCA_015471245.1. NCBI lineage: Eukaryota > Metazoa > Chordata > Lepidosauria > Squamata > Elapidae > Laticauda > Laticauda colubrina. The sequence continues at coordinate 98,380,005 of BLBF01000002.1, forward strand.
CCCCCTTGTCTCTTAATCTTCATTTCCCTCTTCTGTATTCCTCTTTTCTGTTGCTTTCTAACATTGTATTTTTCCCTTTTCTCGTTGTTTTTTGGGGTCTTAAATTCTCCATTCTCTTTCCCCCCTTTCCCCGTTCTTCCCCAGATAAAGTTACTTGTTCATTAAAGATGGCTTCTTCTTTGTCCCAATCTTCTTGTTCTTGTAGTTTCTCAGAAAGTAGAAATCGCCATTTCTAAAAAGTGAAAAACGGAGCCAAAAGAACCCTTCCCTTCTTGTTCCTCTTCTTTATATTTTTTGAATTCCATTTTCAGTTCATCCACAAGTAATGCCATGATAAAAAAAAATTAAATAATCACCCAAATGTTTTTAATCCTTCAAATATGATTTCCAAGAGTCCCAAAGTCACTAAGTAGTCCAAATACACACAAGCTGTTTCATTTAACACTTTCTTCTTTTTTCACTTTCTCTTCCTGGGGTTGCAATTCAGTTACAAAGTTCCAATTAAAATTTATCTTTTAGAAGTCTTGTTACAATTTAGTTTTAATCTTTTAGATTCCAAGCAGTCTCCTCCAGCCAAATCTTACTCTTATTCTTTTCCTCTCCCTTCCCACTTACAGCAAAGAAAAAAATTTTTTTTCAATGATCAGAAATCTTTATTGTCCCCTTGACTTTAATTTTCCAGTTTAATAACCTGCTGATGCCAAAGCAGGTTTTTCCGATTTCTCATTCATCTGCTGTCACCGTAAGGAAGGAGAGTGAGAAAAAACAAACTTTCCATTTTCACTTTCATTCACTGCCTCTAGATCTTCTTTGGGAGCAATGTATCTTTTTTAAAAATTTAAATTCCAGGAAATCTTGAATGTTGCTCCTTATCCCAGTCAGCCAAAACTTTTACCTCTTAGCTTCCTCCTGCATATTCTTTTCTGGATGAGTGCTTCTTTGTGGTGGCCATTTCTGACCGCTGCTCTTACTGTGAAATGGCGGTGGACTTTAGAAGAAACCCTCCCATACTACCACTTCTTACAATACTAGACAACCCCATATCAACAGTAGAGACCTTCAAATTTCTAGGTTTTACTATATCACATGACCTAAAATGGACACCTAACATCAAAAACATCATCAAAAAAGCACAACAAAGAATGTTTTTTCTGCGCCAACTCAGAAAGCTCAAACTGCCCAAGGATCTGCTGATAAAGAGGAATTATTGAGTCTATCATCTGCACCTCTATAACTTTCTGGTTTGGTTCAAACCAACCCAACAGGACAGAAACAGACTTCAGAGGATAATTAGTACTGCAGAAAAAACAATTACTACCCACCTGCCTTCAATTGAGGACCTGTATACTGTACGAGTTAAAAAGAAGGCTTGAAAATATTTACCGACCCCTCACATTCTGGACATAAACTGTTTTAACTCCTTCCCTCAAAATGACACTATAGAGCACTGCACACCAGTACAACTAGACACAAAAACAGTTTTTCCCCAAAAGCCATCACTCTGCTAAACAAATAATTCCCTCAACACCGTTCAACTATTTATAAAGTGCACACTACTATTCTGTTAATCTTCTCATCATTCCTTATCACCCATCTCTCCCACTTGTGATTGTAGGACAGTAACTTTGTTGCTTGTATCCTTACAATTTACACTGACTGTTTCCTAGTATGATTTGATTGTTGATTGTACCCTATGACTATCATTAAGTGTTGTACGTTATGATTCTTGATTCTTCACAAATGCACCTTTTCTTTATACTGAGAGTATTTACACCAAGACAAATTCCTTGTGTGTCCCATCACACTTGGCCAATAAAATATTCTATTCTATTCTATTCTATTCTATTCTATTCTATTCTATTCTATTCTATTCTATTCTATTCTATTCT
>BLBF01000002.1:98401561-98421720 GCA_015471245.1 Laticauda colubrina
GTTTTTGTGGAAGCCATTGGCTGTCAATACTTCAGTCAGGGTGCATAATTTGTTGCATCTTGTGTTATTGTAAACCTATTGTCTAAATAAATAAATAAGTCAGAATAATTTTAAACCTATGTGCCATCACAAATCCAATGTTTAAATAGCATATTTGCCACCCTGTGACAATCATAGTTTCAGAAGTAATCTCATCAAAAATTCCTGCTTCAGAAATCTTTTTTTTAAATTTTTTTAAAAAAATGCATAACTCAGAATGGATAACTAGTACATATTATGCTTCAGTTCCCATTACACTTATTGCACATATGAAAGCTTCTTTTGTGCAATTCCCATAATTTGTCACTTACACCCAGAAAGTGCCAGTCAGGCATATTTTGTGGCTTATCACTTCAAGCAAGCAGCACAGAATTCTCTCATAGGTAGCATAAATTGCTGAGAAATCATTGATGTAAGCAGGCTTTAATTTGTAATTGGAAGAGGAGACAAAGTTATTCAAGCTGCTTATGTTGATTTCACTATTATAATCTATTCTTATCTCTCAACTTTGTCTTCCATTAAAATATATTGATTCAATCTTTCTTTAAATGAGCTCTTCTTGTTTTACTTCACACACTTTTTAAATACCTCATTCCCATTATAATCAACTTTTTTTCCCTCCCAACCTGCATTTAGATATAACAAAGCATACTCAATTATGCTTCTTTTAACAAACAATCATTCCTTACAACAGAGAAATAGACTACCAAATGACTTTTTAACAACATGTACACATCTTTTTCCCCCTTAGAGTTTTAACCTCATGTAATCTTAAGGCTGGTTTATTAAATATTAGAAACTCTTACTCACATTCTACATAAAGCCCAGATAGGATATTATAAGAAGGGAAAAGTCATATAAAAATGTTGAAAGATACATATCTTCAGACAGAGGTTGTATTCAGCAGGTTCTGACCAGTTCTGAAGAACTGTTAGTGGAAATTTTGAGCAGTTTGGAGAACTGGCAAATATCACCTCTGACTGGAGATTTTACAGTATCCTTCCCCTGCCACACCCACCAAGCCACGCCCACAGAACCAGTAGTAATTTTTTTTGAATCCCACCACTGTTTTCAGATCTAAGGAATGTTCCTAACTTTGCTCAGGTTTGAAACAAATACGCTCAGAATAGAGTAAAGGATATGGAGGTTAGTCATGATGTACTTGCTAAAGATTACTTTGTCCCCAAAAGATCTAATTCTATTCATTCTGACAAATGACTGTCCATCATCATGTGGGTGAATCAGAAAGAGAGGCTGTCTAGGTTGGCCAGAAATTTACTAAACCCCTTTCTAGGATAGCAAAACCCTGAGTGCTAAAAATATTTGGCAGCCTGTAAATTAATCACACTAATCTTTCCCAGAATGAAGAAGAAATTCTCCAGGGCCTGAGACAATGTACTATCATTGCCATTATTACAGGCCATATTTAACAAAATCCCAATAGCAGAACCCACCTGCCTGCCCATCTGTCTCTGGGGACACAGAAATTGTCCAACATGCATAGCTTCACAGTAATTTTAATAAGGATCTGAACAAGGATTATATATTATCTTGGCGGCAATGCCTCCCAGGAAAGACAGTAGTTTACTCTGCCAATTTTCCTTTCTCAGACTGCAGCCATGTTAGCAACAACATAGCAATTACATTTAGAGTGGCAGCAATTAGAACAACAATTATTTAATTAATTTATTTATTTATAACTTGCAGTTGTTAACTTGATTTTCCTTCTCAGATCTTTTTTCTTTAGATTCATGCTCCTTATTCTATCTCAGATATGTTTATTATTTCCTATCAATACTTTGGATTTTCAGGTAACAGTGTGGTATCTGTTGAGGTATTTCCCGTTAGGAGAATGAGTGCACTCATTCTCATTACCCTTTCTGTAAATGGGTAAACAAAGTCCAACAAACAGTCCAAATCATACATGGTTAAAGCAGGTAGTATTCAATACAATCAGTCAAGGGATAATCCAAAAATGAAGTCCAGTATCATAAACAAAGTTCAGTAAACGGAGTTTGCTAACAGTTTGCAAGACTCACAGCAAATCCAGCAGAATGACGATCAGGCAAAAGGGAAATGCAAGAAGAGAACAAACCAGGTTTCTGGCTCCATCTTATGGCCATTGGAAGAATCTCAGCCAATCACAATTACAGCACTCTATTAAAGATACAACAGTATGAAAGCCCATGTCACACAGCACCAATGGATGGGAAGAGGATATAAAACGGAGAGAAACACTTGCCATCCGTTGGTTAATGTGATTCATCCATTCTGTACTCACTGCGTCCATTTTTTATACTCTCTATCGGTCCAGCATCCATCTACTGAGATTTCATCCACTCAAAAAGTTTGAGCTGCACAAAACTTTTTGAGCGGATAAAGTATCCAATGCATCCATTATATATCCGCTACGCATATGGGGAACATCCGTTATACGTCCGTCATCTTCCGTTACGCATCCGCTATATCCGCTAGGCATCCTCTGCGCATCCGCGCAACTCACATCCGCTGCAGCGGAAAACGGACATAGGGAGGAAGTGAAAAGGACATGGAACAGACACGCAGCATTAGTAGCATGGACGTAGAAAGGATGAAAGCAGATGCATCTCGCATACAAAGCATTAAAACGGAAAAAACGTTCGTATAGGGGACGTATCTCAGATATTTAGGATGTCTGCAGGATGTCAAGAGGATGCAAAAGGACACCTAGCGGAAAATCTATATTTCAAATAAAAAGGGGGAGAAATCACCTGGATCTGACTTTCAGTCCAGCAGCCCTGCTGTGCAGACCTCTTCAGCCTTGCTCTTCCTCTTGCTCTTCCAGAGCATCCAGTCATCTCCACCATGGATCGTCGCATACTCCTTTTGGTAAATGCCATCGTTCTACAACAGTGCGAAGCCCTCTACAGGCTCTTTCACCTGTTCTATGTGAAGAAAAGGAGGCGTCCAAGAAGTGTCTGGGTCCAAAGATGGATCACGAGAAGAGCAGAGTACGGACTGTATAACAAGCTGATGATGGAGTTGAGGAAGAAAGACACTCGTGCATTCCAGAACTTCATGAGGATATCGCCAGCCATGTTTGACGAAGTTGTGGAGCGACTGAGACCCAGGTTGATGAAGGCGAACACCAACTTCTGGCCCAGCCTGGACTCTGGACTGAAGATGGCACTGACTCTATCCACCTGGCCTCAGGGACCACCTACAGGAGCATGAAGTACGGCTGGAGGGTGCCACACAACACCATCAGCATTGTGGTCAGAGAAGTGGTGCAGGCTATCATCGAAGAATACCTGGAGCAGCTCCTCCAGTGCCCTTCCACTGAAGAAGGCTGGAAGAAAGTTGCAGAGCAGTGGTATCAGAAGTGGAACTTCCCCCACACCGTTGGAGCCATAAACGGGAAGCACGTGACCTGCAAAGCTCCAGCCAACTCAGGGTCCACTTATCACAACTACAAGGGCTTCTTCAGCATCATCCTCTTCGCCATGGTCGATGCTGACTACAAGTTCATGTACATCGATGCTTCAGGCAACGGCTCCTCTTCAGATGCCCAGGTATACAACGCCAGTCACCTCAAGAAGGGACTGGAATGCAACCTCATCATGGGCTTCCCAGATCCAGAGCCCCTCCCCAACGACACATAAGATGTGCCCTACTTCATTGTGGGGGATGACGCCTTCTCCCTCAGAACCTACCTCATAAATCCCTACACTTCCAGATGCCTCACCCGTGAAGAGAGGATCTTCAACTACAGGCTGTCCAGGGCAAGGCGGGTGGTGGAGAACCCCTTTGGCATCCTGGCCAACAGGTTCCAGGTACTTCTCACCAACATGCAGCATCACCCAGAGACCATGAGGAACATCGTGGAAGCTTGCTGCATCCTGCATAATCTCATGCGCACCTGCTACCCAGTGTTGCAGAACAGGTTCGTGGACCACCAACAAGGCAATGGGGACATGGAGCCTGGTGAATGGAGGCAAGGGCGAAACCTGATAGATACTGTGGATGTGCAAGGCCCCAAAAGAGCATCATGTGAAGGGAAGAAGTAGCGCAACCTCCTGAAACACTGGTGCAACTCCCCAGCTGGAGCAGTGGAGTGGCAAGACAGGATGGTAGATGCTTAATGGATGCTTCCTTCAACCTGTCTCATCACATTGATGAGATTGTGCCATGTATGTTGAGTGGCCCTACAATGAAAAGGGCATTTAATAAAGAATTGTGTTTATGTTGAAATGTGTTGATGAATGATTAAATTGTTATTGATAATAAAGGGCCATAGGTGTGGCACCTGGGAGGGTGGACCATACAGTCCCACTATGCTTGCACTAGAGATTTATCAGTCCCACAGCTATTACCCATCCCACAGGTATCCCTGCCCATCCCACTGCTATCCTTACCCATCCCACAAGCATGCAAAGGCTTAAACCATTTCTAACAGTTTCCACCAAGACTTTATTTACTAAAAGAACTGAACCAAGTGTGTGAAAAAAAAATAAACTTTATTGATAACAAACTGTAAAAGCAAAATGACCCAAGTAAAGTGTCCCAAGCAAAGATAAAGTCTACAGGTAGCAACCCAGTCTCTGTCACTCTTCTCTGTCACTGTGAGTCATGCCCACAGTCTCAGGGGTGAAGGGTCCAGGTGCTGTGGAGGTGGCTGCTGCTGGAGTGCTGGTCTGAGGCGCCATTGGGGTCCCTGGCCCTGAGAGGACAACAGTGGATGGTATGTGGAGGAAGCTCTCAGAGAGCTGGCTCAGTCCTGTTGAGAAGCCCTTCCTCCATGACATGGGGTGTCAGTCCCAAGACCGATGACAGTTGTTCTGAGCTTGGCTGTGGGGTGGAGGAAGGAGGAGTGTAGTGGGGCTGTCTGGTCTGCAGCTAGCACGGTGAAGCGTGGGTGACATCTGTGGCGTCAGTGGCATATCTGGCATCAGTGGCATCTCTGGCGTCGGTGACATTGGTGGCATCGGTGGCATTGGCGGTATTCGATGTACCTGTGCCTGGACTGAGAAGGGCTGCCTTTGCTGCTGGAACTCCTAGTAGCCATAGCCTTGGTAGGTTAGGGCCTGTGAAAAGCCTTGGAAGGGCTGTGATATCACCTGGGTTGGAGGAGCAGACCTGGGCTGGGTCAGAGGAGGTTCAGCTCGGCCTGGAGGGTTGTGCAGAAGACCTTTGATCATCTCCTTTATCACCTGGTACTGTGATTTGGACATGTCCATGAGGGTCTGGTTGACGTAGGTGAGGAAGGGCTTTTGGTTTGAGGATGGTATGTCGGTGTGTACCAGCTGAGAGAGGAGATCTATGCTGCTTTTGATGGTGTCCCTGATCTCCAGCAGGACAGTGTGGCTCTGCCCCTCCCGTCTGCCTCTCTGCCTGCTTTCTGTGGAGGTGGAGCTGGGGGTGCGTGTGGGTTGGTCTCTGGTGTCAGTGCCCTCTCCTTGCTCCCACTGCATCAGGGGGTCCTCCATGTGCTCCGCCATGGGGAGTGCAGCTGTCGGGGGGGTGTCCGTCATGGGACGCTCCACAGATACCTGCCTGGACACAGGAGCTGACTCTTGGCCAGAAGAGGACTGGCTCTCTGTGGGCTGCCTGAGAGAGAGGGTAGACAGAGGGGCTGCTCCTCGGTGGTGGACCTTACCCTCCAAGAAGCTGCACTTGGCCATCACATAGGTCTCCTGGTTGGTGAGCTTGACCGCGGCCTGGCCAGACTTCTTCAGGTGCAGCTTCCCATACCAGGTGTGCATGTGCTTCCACCACCCGAGGAGGACCTCCGAAGTGTAGCCCAGGCTCTCTGCCTTCTCTCTCCAAGCCGCCTGCTTCCTATTGGTGTCTCGATAGAGCCTGTGTCCCTTCTGCCAGAGGTACTCATTCTCCCTCAGCCATTCGAGCACCTCATCCTCATGTTCCTCTTCAATGGAGTACTGCCTCATCTCCCTATCATGCAATTGCCTCTTCCTCCCTCTGGCAGGGCCTTCTGGGCCCTCATCAGAAGGGCTTCAAGGTTCTAGGGGCTCGTCCACCACACCGCCACCACCAGCAGGAGCAACAACAGCAGTAGCAACAACAGCAGCAGCAAAAGCAGCACCAGCAGGACCAGCAGCACCAGCAGGACCAGCAGCACCAGCAGCACCAGCAGGACCAGGATCAGCAGCAGCAGAGGAAGCACCAGCAGGACCAGCAACACCAGCAGCACCAGCAAGACCAGGAGCAGCGCCAGCAGAGTAAGCACCAGCAGAAGTCCCAGCACCAGCAGAGTCAGCCCGAGCAGCAGAAGCCCCAGCAGAAGCAGAGTCAGTGCCAGGGGGTGGGATGGTGGCCCTGTCCTTCTTGCCAGGGCTGGCAGAAGATGGCACAGGCTTCCTCTTCTTCCCCATGGTTGTTGGCTGGAGATGTGTCTGGCAGCAGGTCTTTCCTCTGAATGGTGACCTGCTTGCGATCTGCATCCTTATATATCTGCGGGGCTGACACAATGCATCCTCCCCGCATGCGCAGTGAACGCTTTGCATCCACTAGGCATCTGCTATGCATCCGCTAGGCATCCGCTCTGCATCCGCTCCTTCCGCTAGGCATCCGCTCTGCATCTGCTCCTTCTGCTGCGCGTCTGCTTCGCTGTGCTACCCCAGAAGCCCTGTGGACGTGCCATCCACTTCCATCCGCTTCCATCCGCTAGGCTTCTGTGGAGCATCTGCTTTACATCCTCGCTACATCCTCTCTCCGTCCGTTCCTTTCCGTTGTAGTCCGCTCTGTTTATGCAAATTTGGGGCAGATAACAATGGATGGAACATTTTCTTTTCCGCTGTGTCCTTTTTACATACTATCCTGGTTTATATATTGCCAACCCAACTGTTAGGTGACTATCATCGCTAACAGTATCATTTGCAAATAATATTGCATACCCATTCACATACACAACTAAGATACATCTAATATCCCTATAAGCATTCCTTATACACTTGTTCATAAATAGACTAACAAACAAGAGTTTATTGCACATTGTTGCATTATGCCCTGTTGCTTAATTATTCTAATTATACCTGTGAGTTATTTATGTCCATTAAATAATGTTAGTATCACATTCAGCAATAATATTCCCGCAGTACATTCCATAATGTTGGGTCCTTGGTGCTCTCCGAGCTTGATGCCTCTCTTGCAGACATTTCATTACCAAATTAGGCAATAGCCTTACATTACACACATGTGCACACTCAAACATGCATGCACGCATACATGCACTCAAATAAAAGATACAGTGAAATTTGTAAGCAAGTTATATCCATATTTAACATTTGTCCAGTTAGACCATCAAAATTTACCATTTTTCTATCATTTGCAAGCAGGCACAAATTCCTTTTTATCTTTTTTTAAAAAAATCTTATTACCTGTGTATCCTTCATTAATTATACCACTGTTTCTCTATTAAAAAAAAATTCAGAAACAAGTTTCTCTATAAACTTTTATAGTTATTCTTTTTGCCATGTGTACATTAAAACAATCAGAGATTTTTCAGTTAGACACTTATCATTCATCATTCTGACTCCTTCTTGCTTTTCTAAACAGTCCAATTTGCCTTTTTTGTCCTTATTCTTGTATCTCAATTTGGCTCTATCCTCCCATAACACCTAAAAAAATATTTTTATTTTATTTTTGCTTCTGGATCACATTCATTTTAATAAGTTGTTTTTTCTCCTTTTGTTAAACTCATATTATTTCTTTCCATTATGACCATTCAGTGGAGCCTAATACAAAGCATACCAATCTGTGTATTTTAATTTCATACACACTTGAAACAAATCATACCAAGTCATAATTTGCAGATATTTTAAAAAATATTTTATTTTATTCAGAACAAAGTTAAAATTACAAAACACAAAACTCAATAAAAACCCCAAAGACATTTCTGCACCTTCATTTCTCTTCATTTATTTCACTTTGAAAGATAAAGGCCCTGTCACACTGCCCAACGGATGCAAAACAGACACAACGGATGAGCAAAATGTTCCATCCGTTGTTATCCGCTCTCAAAAGGGGCAAAAATTTGCATAACCGGAGTGGATAACATGGACGCGGGGAGGACGCAGAGCGGATGGAAAGCAGATGTGGAACGGAAGCCCAGCGGATGGAAGCGGATGGGAGCAGATGGCACATCCGCTAGGCTTCCGGGGGGGCTCAGCAAAGCGGAAGCGGAATGGATACAGCGGATGCACAGCGGATGAAGTGGATGCAGAGCGGAAGCCTAGCGGATGCACAGCGGAAGCCTAACGGATGCCTGGCGTTAATTGCGCATGCGGGAGGGATGCATTGCATAAGCCACGTGGATATAAAGGGAAGCAGCTCGCACATGGCCAGCATTTGGAGGAAAGACCTGCTGCAGGATACATCGAGTCCTTGCCTGCCCTGCCTGCATGCCTGCCTGCAAGCCTTCCTGCCAGCCTTCCTGCCAGCCTTGGTGCCTGCCAGCCTCCCTGCCAGCCAGCAACCCCACAACCATGGGGAAGAAGCGAAAGTCTCAGCAACCTGCCGCCACCCCTGGCAAGAGGGACAGGGCCACCCCCCCGCCCCCTGTCCCTGACTCTGCTTCTGCTGGGGCTTCTGCTGCTTGGGCTCGCTCTTCTGGTGCTGGAGCTTCTGCTGAAGCTGCTCCTGGCAGTGGTGCTTCTGCTGCTGCGTACTCTGCTGAAGCTGCTCCTGGTCCTGCTGGTCCTGCTGGTCCTGCTCGTGCTCATGGACTTGCTCGTACTGCTCATGCTCCTGGTCTTGCTCGTACTGCTCATGCTCCTGGTCCTGCTGGTGCTGATGGTGCTGGTGCTGCTGGGGCTACTGGGGATCCTGGTGCTTACTCTGGTGCTGCTGATCCTGGTCCTGCTGATCCTGCTGTTGCTGCTGCTGATGATGATGATCCTGCTGCTGCTGATGATGATGATGATGATGATTTTGATCCTGCTGGTGATGTTGATGATGATGATGATGATGATCCTGCTGGTGCTGCTGCTGGTGCTGGTGTGGAGGAGCAGCCCCTACCACCTGGGAGCCCCTCTGATGAGGGCCCATCTGGTCCTGCCAAAGGGAGGAAGAGACATATGCGGGGATGGGAGAGGAGGCAATACTTCATCGAGGAGGAACACGAGGATGAGGTGCTGGAGTGGCTGAGAGAGAATGACTATCTGTGGCGGAAGGGACACCAGCTGTACAGGGACACCAAAAGGAAGCAGGCTGCTTGGAGAGAGAGGGCGGAGAGTATGGGTTACACTTCGGAGGTGCTCCTCGGCTGGTGGAAGCACATGCACACCTGGTACAGGAAGCTGCACCTCAAGAAATATGGCCAGGCCACAGTAAAGCTAACGGACAAAGAGACCTACATCATGGCCAGGTGCAGCTTCCTGGAGGGTGAGATCCGCCACCGAGGAGCACCAGCAGCCCCTCTCACAATCCTCTCTCTCCGGCAGCCTGCTGAGAGCCAGTCCTCTTCCAGCCGAGAGTCAGACCCTGTCTCCAGGCAGGTTTCTGTGGAGCATGCCACGGCAGAGAACCCGCAGACAGCTGTTGTAACCATGGTGGAGTGCGTGGAGGACTCCCTGGTGCGGTGGGAGAAAGGAGACATCGAGTCCACCACAGTCATAGCCGCATCCACCCCCCCCCAGCTCCACCTCCACAGAAAGACAGAGAGCCAGACAACAGGAGGGGCAGAGCCACACTGTCCTGCTGGAGATCAGGGACACCATCCGCACCAGTATAGATCTCCTCTCTCAGCTGGTCAGCACTGACTCCTCATCCTCCAACTGCAAGCCCTTCCTCACCTATGTCAACCAGACCCTCAAGAACATGGAGGAACCCCAGTACCAGGTGGTGAAGGACCGGATCACCGAGCTGCTTCACAACCCTCCAGATCCAGAGGAATCTTCTCCCACCCAGTCCACGTCTGCTCCCCCACCTCCACCACAGGTGATGTCCCTCCCATTCCAAGGCTTCCCACAGCTCCTCACCTACCAGGGCTACGGCTACCAGGAGGTCCAGCAGCACAGGCAGCAGCCCTTCCCAGTCCAGGCACAGAGTCATCGGATGACACCATTGCCACCGGTTCCACTGATGCCACCGATGCCACCCATGACAATGATGCCACTGACGACAGCAATGACACCCACGCCAGTCCTCACCCAGCTGCAGACCAGACAGCCCCACTACACTACTGCTTCCTCCACCCCACAGCCAAGCCCGGCCTCAGTACATCTCTCATCAGCACTGGGGCTGACACCCCATGGAATGGAGGAAGGACCTCTCAGCATCGCGGGTCTGAGCCAGCTGTCTGAGAGCTTCCTCAACACACCATCCCCTGTTGTCCTCTCGTGGCCAGGCACCCCAATGACGATACAGACCAGCACTCCAGCACCACCCACCTCCACAGCACCAGGACCCTTCATCCCTGAGACTGGGCACACATCCGAGTGACCAATAAGAGTGCCAAAGACTGGGTAGCTGACTACTTGTGGACTTTATTTGGACACTTGACTTGGGTCATTTTTCTTTTACAGCTTGTTGTTCAATAAAGATTATTTTTGTTTCACACTTGCTTCATTTCTTTTTTTGTAATAAAGTCTGGGTGGAAACTTTTAGAATTGGTTTAAGCCTTTGCATGCTTGTGGGATGGGTTAAGATAGCAGTGGGATGGGCAGGGATACCTGTGGGATGGTTAATAGCTGTGGGATTGGTAAGGATAGCAGTGGGATAGATAAGCCTCCAGTGCAAGCATGGTGGGACTGCATGGTCCACCCTCCCTGCTGCCACACCTATGGCCCTTTATTATCAATAATAATGTAATAATCATTGATCCACACATTTGAACATAAACACAACTCTTTATTAAATGCCCTGTTCATTGTAGGCCCACCCAACATGCATGGCCCAATCTCATCCGTGTGATGAGACAGGCTGAAGGAAGCATCCATTAATCATCTATCATCCTGTCTTGCCACTCCACTGCTCCAGCTGGGGAGTTGCACCAGTGTCTCAGGAGGTTGTGCTGCTCCTTTCCTTCACGCGAGGCTCTGTTGGGGTCTTGCACATTCAGAGTGTCTATCAGGTTTCGCCCTTGCCTCCATTCCCCAGGCTCCATGTCCCCATTGCCTTGTTGGAGGTCCATGAGCCTGTTCTGCAAGACTGGGTAGCGGGTGCGCATGAGATTGTACAGGATGCAGCAAGCTTCCACGATCCTCCTCACGATCTCTGGGCAATGCTGCATGGTGGTGAGAATTACCTGGAACCTGTTGGCCAGGAAGCCAAAGGCGTTCTTCACTACCCGCCTTGCCCTGGACAGCCTGTAGTTGAAGATCCTCTATTCATGGGTGAGGCATCTTGAAGTGTAGGGCTTCATGAGGTAGGTTGTGAGGGAGAAGGCGTCATCCCCCATGATGAAGTAGGGCACATCTTGCCTGTCGTTGGGCAGGGGTTCTGTATTTGGAAAGCCCATGATGAGGTTGCCTTCCAGCCCCTCCTTGAGGTCACTGGCGTTGTATACCTGGGCATCTGAACATGAGCTGCTTCCTGAAACATCGATGTACATGAACTTGTAGTCAGCATCGACCATGGCAAAGAGGACGATGCTGAAGAAGCCCTTGTAGTTGAAATAAGTGGAGCCCGATTTGGCTGCAGCTTTGCAGGCCACGTGCCTGCCATCTATGGCTCCAACGGTGTGTGGGAAGTTCCACCTCTGATACCACTGCTCTGCAACTTTCTTCCATCCTTCATCAGTGGTGGGGCAGTGGAGGAGCTCCTGCAGGTATTCTTCGATGATGGCCTGCACCACTTCTCTGACCACAAAGCTGATGGTGTTGTGTGGCACCCTCCAGCCGTACTGCATGCTCCTGTAGGTGGTCCCTGAGGCCAGGTGGCACAGAGTGAGTGCCACCTTAAGCCCAGGTTCCAGGCTGGGCCGGAAGTTGGTGTTTGCCTTGGTCAACCTGGGTGTCAGCTGCTGCACAACTTCGTCAAACATGGCTGGAGGCATCCTCATGAAGTTCTGGAATGCCCGAGTGTCTTTGTTCCTGAGCTCCACCATCAGGTTGTTGTACAGTCCGTACTCTGCTGTTCTCCCAATCCATCTTTGGACCCAGACGCTTCTTGGCCGCCTCCTTTTCTTCCCGTAGTAGAGTTCACAGAGCCTGTAGATGGCTTTGTACTGCTGCAGAAGGATGGTGGCTGCCAAAAGGACTGTGTTACGATCCATGATTGACATGACTGGATGCTGTGGAAGAGGATTTGTCAGATGAAGGTTGCAGAGGTCTGCACAGCTGGGCTGCTGGTCTGAAAGTGAGATGCAGACGAGTTGCTCCCCCTTTTTATCGGCAGTATAGGTGTCCCTTTGCATCCTCTAGGCATCCTCTAGGCATCCTCTAGACATCCTTTATATCCAAGATAGGTTCCCTCTGCGAACGTTTTTTCCATTTTAAACGCTTTGTTTCCGTGCTGCATCCATTCTGCATCCGTTCTGCATCTGTTCTGCATCCATTCCGCTTCCTCCCTATGTCCGAGCGGATGCGAGTTGCGCGGATGTTTAGCGGATGCCTAGCGGATATAGCAGATGCATAACGGATGCATAACGGATGCATAGCGGATGCGTAGCGGATGCGTAGTGGATGCAGAATGGACGAATTGGATACATTTTCCGCAGAAAAGTTCAAAACTTTCTGAGCGGATGAAACTTCAATAAACGGATGCTGGATGGATAGAGAGGAAGCAAAACGGAGGCAGTGAGTACATCGCGTTTTCCAACGGATGGCAAGCTTTTTTGTCCGTTTTACATCCTCTTTGCATCCATTGGTGCAGTGTGACAGGGCCTTAAGTTCATATTCCATTCCTTCAGCAAGAATCACACCATTTCTCTTCTTCAGTTTTACAGACATAAAGGATATCTATTTTCTGTCTTTCATTTGTTAGCTCATTTTTTTTTTTACCATTTACTGTTCTTGTATTTTAAATTCAATTTTCTGCATGGAATAGTCATCACCACATAACACTCTTATCATTGACCTTAACTATCCGTCAATCACTGTTTTTGCATAATGTAATTTGATAAGAAGATAAAACATAGGTTTGGTGGCCATCCTTATTTGTAGCCATGCACAGTGGAATGTTATCTGGATTCTCAAGAAGGAGGGACTGCATTCCAGAGTAGCAAGAGATGACAAAGTTTTAATTGTTTAATTAGGAGAAAGGGGATCAAGACATTTACCTGCCTAAAACTTGTCAGCATATATATTATACCAATCTTTAAATAATTTGGCTTAATTTGCTTTAATTTGCAAGTTTGCCAAGATTCCTGCCTGTAGATGTGAAATAATAAAGGACACTCGCATGCCTTTCTTAGTTTCTGAAACTGATATCATGCCATATTTAATATTCCTTCCCAATGGTAAGGACTATATGTTACAAGCACAATAAAAGCCCAGCTTTATTCCAAAGTTCTATAGCACCCAAGATTTGTCATGTAGAAATTCTCTTGGTCACATCCCACCAACTAAGAGGAACATACATTATATTGATAACCATTCAGGATATGCCATTATAAAATAGCTAACTGAAGTTCCTTCTGTCTTCTGTTTTGATTTTCAACATCATGTTGCTGTTGGCTCCTTAGAATTTCTCACCGGAATAGCGATGTTTGAATTTGCACTGCTAGTGTTCTGTATGGAACTTGGTAGGTTCCAAGTTCCCCCTTCTGATTGGCCAAAAAGGCCACTCGCAGATTGGTTATTTTAGAACCAATCCGGGAAGCCCGCCAAATGGCAGGAACAGTCAAAACAGTGTCATCGGCCACAAGCCGCAGGCAAGCCGCCATAAAAAGGGCTGCTGTGGCTTGGGCTCTTGTTCCGTATTCTATTGCCTTGTGAGTTAAATAAAATAGTTGTTAAGCCTGGGTTCCCCAACCAGGGTTAGGTAGACAAGCTAAACAGAATGTGCAGCATTAGTCAGATGGGCACATAGATAAATGAGTGAGCTAAGCTTGTATGTTTATTAACATACAGTAAAAATAACAGATACGCTTGTGCTATCAAGAATATATTTTATTCCAGTATAAGTTTATGGCATAGTCAAATAACAGTCCAATATTCATTTACCATGTAGTCAGTCCATTCAGGGATATTCAGTTAGCGAAGTCCATGTAGAATATCCTATGTCAGTTCACTTATAAATCAGTCCTTTGTTGTCTCTCCTGTTCGAGCAATGCAGTCTTGATTCCAAGCAGTAATCAGGGATCATCAAAGCCAGAGAGAGAGCAAGCCGTAGTCTTGCTACTTTTATATTGTTTTCTTAACCACTCCTTTAATTGCTATTTCACAGTTAAAGCTGTATACACTCTAACATACACTAACTATGATTCATAGTTATTATTTCACCTAAACCAGTTAGGGTGAACAATGTTATCCCTAACAATAGTTATTGTTTGGAACCTGGTCTCATGTGCTTCTTTCCGGACAGAACAGCTAGCATACCATAGCTGGTAGTTTTCTTGCATCTCAGCAGAGGTACAGATCAGTGGTGGGATTCAAATTTTTTTACTCCTGGTTCTGTGGACATGGCTTGGTGGGCATGGAGTAGCTTGGTGGGCATGGAGTAGCTTGGTGGGCATGTCAGGGGAAGGTTACTGCAAAATCCCATTCTCTCCTCTCCCCACTAACCTGCCTTCCAGCTCCATTCTCCTGTGCAGGACAACCAAAGAAGACCCAGCTAATCAGCTGGGACTTGGGAGGCAGAGAATAGAGGGGGGGTGGGGCCAGTCTGAGGTGGTATATGCCGGTTCTCCAAACTACTCAAAATTTCCACTACCAGTTCTCCAGAACTGGTCAGGACTTGCTGGATAGCACCTCTGGTACAGATGGGCAGGTTATATGCTCAATAAATTTAAAATAAAAATAAAAATAAGAGAATGAATTCAAAACTGCTGTTGATTTGCTCTGACTCTTTTTGAAAACTGAAGTGGTATGCTACATTCATAAAGAGAATGAAGAATCAATTTCTATTTACATATTACTATGAAGACACAAATGTCAGAAATCTACTTGATCAATTCAAATTTGACATTAGGCTATGCTGTTCCTACCAGTCATGACAAAATACACATTTAAAAAAAAAAAATAAAGAAAGAAAGAATACCGTGTTGGGTCTTTAATCCTAAGAAGTATATCTTTAAACTATACTCTGTAAAAAAGATACTTTTTTTTAACACTAGATAAAATCCTGAATATCACGAGGACACTGCATATCAGTTTTGATTCAGTTTTATAAAGAGTTTAGTGCAAGCCAACCTGATCTGAACCACTTGGACATTTGGGCTATTCTGACATTTGGTAAAATAAATTATCCAGTAAATAATGGAGAACAGATTAAAATGATTGTAGCTGCTTCATGTGTGTGTAGTGGGGAAGGGTCAGAGTGGAAAGAAAATAGGGTTGATAGACATGACTAGTTTGGAAAACAAAACCACTCCAAATTTCAGCCAACTAATTTTCATAGTTTTGCTGATATCATATTCCCTCTGCATTTTTGTAAAGCCAAAGATGGGAAAAATAGCACAACTGTTTCTGAAATATCAAGAAAAAAACTTACTGACAAAGTTTACTTAATCAATGCACTGTGTTCCACTTCAATTAAAAAAAACACACACATTTTAAAATGGTTGCTCTTTCTTTTTTGAAGAGCTGGGCTTGATTCTGAAGAATGCCCATTAAGTAGCCCTTGTGGGGTGTAGCAGTTTTGCTACATCTGGTTTGCCAAGAAAGTTGGCACAGCAAGTTTGAGCCCTTTTGGAAGGGACCTTTGGTTGGATGCCAGGCTTGGCAGGGCAAAATGGCAACATTTGGCCAGAAAAAAGAATCTAGCATCAGAAAATGGAAATTTAAGCCTTACCACTCCCTATTCTTAAAGCATTAAAGGCCCGGGCCCGCTGGCCAACGGACACAAAACGTATGCATAAAGGACACAGCAGATGAGCAAAATTTCGGGGGTGGCTCCATCCGTTGTCATCCGCTCCAAAAAGTGGTGAAAATTTGCATAAACAGAACGGAAAAGAACAGACATGGGTAGTATGTAGCGGGGATGTTAAACGGATGTTCATAGGAAGCCTAGTGGATGAAAGCGGATGGAAGCGGATGACACCTCCGAAGGGGTTCCGGGGGATAATTTTGAAGTGGACACATAGCGGATGAAGCAGATGCATCACGTACATCTAAAGGAAAGAAAGGGGATGCTGCGCAGATGTGTATCAGATGCAAACTGTTCACTGCGCATCCTTTCCATTTCCGTACTACTAACGCTGTGTAGACATTCCATGTACCTTTTGTTTCATTCCTTTTTCCGTTTTCAGCTGCAGTGGATGTGAGTTGCAAGGATGCCCAGAGGATGCAGAGAGGAAACAGTGGACGTTTAATGGATGATAAATGGACATAGAACGTTTGCTGCTCGTTTGTCGCGGATTTACATCATACATGGCAGAAAGTTCATCCATTCACAAAGTTTTGTGCAGCTCAAAACTTCTTACATGGATGAAATTGCGGTGGATGGATGCTCGACGGATAGAGCGTATGAAAGACATATGCAATGAGTACACAACGGATGCATAGTGTTTCCCAATGGATGGCAAGCTTTTTTTAATGTTTTGCATCCTCTTTGCATCCGTAAGTGCAGTGGAACAGGGCCTTTAGGCTGGCTAACACCTGTAATTTGTAGTTGGCACTCTTTCAGCTATTGTAGAGAGAATTTGACCTGTCCTGGTTATGCAGAATTTAAAAAGAAAGTTTGATCCAACGGTATACACTGAATTGGTCAGCCTTAAATCCATCTACAGAGTTCTCCAAATAGAGATGAAATATCAGTACAGAAAGGAAACTTTTTATTAGCACAAAAGAAAATAAAAAGTACAGTCTTGTGTCTGGCCTCATTAAATAAGTTTGAATTTGAACAAATGAATTAATTCACAAAAATGATAGTTTTGCACCCAAGGTAGGCTTTGATAACTCAAGATCTTAAGTTGGTGAAATGAATTAGTCAGCTTCTCCTTTTAGTGTAAGACAGTCTACGACATCACTAAATGTCCATCCTCCATATTCTTTGTGAAGTTATGGATTGTATATTGTCTGTAACAAACTCAGAAGCAGCAGAAAATGTGCATCGAGTCTGCAAAGCATTTCACAGTTCCCTTATTTAATTTGTAGCATTAAAGTGGTTTTGCCTTGATATGCAGTTTGACTTGGTTGGGATGATACATTCATATCTTCACTTAATCAAAGCATCCTTTTGAAGTTTTTCATAGCTCTCATTTTGATAGACTTTTCTTTAGTTCACCCTGTTAACATATTTCAGTCTTGATTTTTCACAGTGTAAGCAAAATCCAAGTCAGTACTTAGTTGTCTTAATGAAATGCTGTGGTTTCACTCAGGGGCCTTTGAATTGGATGAAAATTTGAACCTAAAGCCCATGTCACACTGAACCAACGGATGCAAAGAGGATGTAAAACAGACAAAAAACCTTGCCATCCATTCGAAAAAGCGATGTACTCACTGCCTCCATTTTGCTTCCTCTTTATCCGTCCAGCATCCGTTTATTGATGTTTCATCCACTCCAAAAGTTTTGGGCTGCCCAAAACTTTTGCGCGGAAAATGTATCCAGTTCGTCAGTTCTGCATCCACTACGCATCTGTTACGTATCCAGTACGCATCCACGATATCCGCTAGGCATCCGCTATGCATCCGCGCAACTCCATCTGCCCGGACACAGGGAGGAAGCTGAACGGACGCAGAACGGATGCAGAATGGATGCCTAGCGGATGCAGCACAGAAACAAAGCATTTTAAATGGAAAAAATGTTCGCAGAGGGGACCTATCTCGGATATTAAGGATGTCTAGAGGATGCCTAGACGATGCCTAGCAGAAAACCTATACTGCCTATAAAAAGGGGGAGCTATTCACATGGATCTCACTTTCAAACCAACAGCCCAGCAGTGCAGACCTCTGCAGCCTTCATCTGCCTCTTGCTCTTCCACAGCATCCAGTCATGTCCACCGTGGATTGTAACAAAGTCCTTTCGGCAGCCACCATCGTTCTGCAACAGTGCGAAGCCATCTGCAGGTTCTGTGAAGTCTACTGCGAGAAGAAAAGGAGCCACCCAAGAAGAGTCTGGATCCAAAGATGGTTCGCCAGAAGAGCAGAGGACGGACTGTACAACAACCTGATGGTGGAGCATCAGGAACAAAGACCCTCATGTGTGCCAGAACTTCATAAGGATGCCTCCAGCCATGTTTGATGAAGTTGTGCAGCGGCTGACACCCAGGTTGACCAAGGTAAACACCAACTTCCGGCCCAGCCTGGAACCTGGGCTCAAGGTGGCACTCACTCTGCGCCACCTGGCCTCAGGGACCACCTATATGCAGTACGGCTGGAGGGTGCCACACAACACCATCAGCATTGTGGTCAGAGAAGTGGTGCAGGCCATCATGAAAGAATACCTGCAGGAGCTCTTCCAGTGCCCCTCCACTGATGAAGGATGGAAGAAAGTTGCAGAGCAGTGGTATCAGAGGTGGAACTTCCCACACACCATTGGAGCCATAGATGGAAAGCACGTGGCCTGCAAAGCTGCAGCCAAGTTGGGCTCCACTTATTTCAACTACAAGGGCTTCTTCAGCATCGTCCTCTTTGCCATGGTCAATGCTGACTACAAATTCATGTACATCGATGCTTCAGGCAGTGGCTCATGTTCAGATGCCCAGGTATACAATGCCAGTGACCTCAAGGAGGGGCTGGAAGGCAACCTCATCATGGGCTTCCCAGATCCAGACCCCCTGCCCAACAACACGCAAGAGGTGCACTACTTCATCGTGGGGGATGACGCCTTCTCCATCAGAACCTACCTCATGAAGCCCTACACCTCTAGACTCCTCACCCATGAAGAGAGGATCTTCAACTACAGGCTGACCAGGGCAAGGCAGGTGGTGGAGAACTCCTTTGGCATCCTGGGCAACAGGTTCCAGGTACTTCTCACCACCATGCAGCATCGCCTAGAGACCGTGAGGAACATCGTGGAAGCTTGCTGCATCCTGCACAATCTCATGCCCTCCTGCTACCCAGTGTTGCAGAACAGGCTCGTGGACCACCAGCAAGGCAATGGGGACATGGAGCCTGGGGAATGGAGGCAAGGGCAAAACCTGATCAACACTGAGGATGTGCAAGGCCCCAACAGAGCCTCACATGAAGCGAAGAAGCAGCGCAACCTCCTGAAACACTGGTGCAACTCTCCAGCTGGAGCAGTGGAGTGGCAAGACAGGATGGTAGATGCTTAATGGATGCTTCCTTCAGCCTGTCTCATCACACGGATGAGATTGGGCCATGTATGTTTGGTTGGCCTACAATGAACAGGGCGTTTAATAAAGAGTTGTGTTTATGTTGACATGTGTGGATAATTAAAACATTGTTATTGATAATAAAGGGCCATGGGTGTGGCACCTGGGAGGGTGGAGCATACAGTCCCACTATGCTTGCACTGGAGGTTTTTCTATCCCACAGCTATTACCCATCCCAAAGGTATCTCTGCCCATCCCACAGGTATCCTTGCCCATCCCACAGGTATCCCTGCCCATCCCACAGCTATCTTAACCCATCCCACAAGCATGCAAAGGCTTAAACCATTTCTAAAAGTTTCCACCAAGACTTTATTAAAAAAAAAAATGAAGCAAGTGTGTGAATCATAAATAGACTTTATTAACAACAAGGTATAAAACAAAAATGAGTCTCTGGCACTCCGCTCAGTCTCAGGGGTGAAGGGTCCAGGTGCTGTGGAGGTGGCTGGTGCTGGAGTGTTTGTCATCAGCTCCTCCAGAAGCAGAAACAGCAGAAGCCCCAGCCCCAGAAGAGTGAGCCCGTGCTGCAGAAGCCCCAGCAGAACCAAAGTGAGGGCCAGGGGGCAGGATGGTAGCCCTGTCCCTCTTGCCAGGGGTGGCAGCAGATGGCTGAGGCTTGCTCTGCTTCTGCATGGTTGTGGGGTTGCTGGCTGGCAGGGAGGCTGCAGGAACCAAGGCTGGCAGCAAGGCCAGCAGGGAGGCAGGCACCAAGGCTGGCAGGAAGGCTTGCAGGCAGGCAGGCACC
>BLBF01000002.1:98421730-98454766 GCA_015471245.1 Laticauda colubrina
AGGCTGGCAGGAAGGCTTGCAGGCAGGCAGGCACCAAGGCTGGCAGGCAGGTAGACAGCAAGGCTGGCAGGAAGGCTGGCAGGGAGGCAGGGACCAAGGCTGCCATGAAGGCTGGCACCAAGGCAGCACCAAGGCTGGCAGGCAGGCAGGCACCAAGGCTGGAAGGCAGACATGAACCAAGGCTGGCAGAAAGTCAGGCAGCAAGGCTGGCAGGCAGACTGGCTGGCAGCAAGGCTTGCAGGCAGGCTGGCACCAAGGCTTGCAGGGAGGCTGGCAGGCAGGCTGGCAGCAAGGCTGGCAGCAAGGCTGGCAGCAAGGCTTGCAGGCAGACATGCAGGCAGGGCAGGCAAGGCAGCCAATCCGTCCAGCAGCAGGTCCTTCCTCTGAATGGCGACCTGCTTCCGAGCTGCTTCCGTTATATCTGCGGGGCTGACGCAATGCATCCTCCCCACATGCGCAATTAACGCCAGGCATCCATTTAGGCTTCTGCTGTGCATCCGCTAGGCTTCCACTCTGCATCCGCTTCATCCGCTGTGCATCCGCTGTGCATCCGCTTCATCTGTTCCGCATCCATTCTGCCTCCGCTTTATCCATTCCGCGTCCGCTTTGCTGAGGTCCCCTGGAAGCCTAGTGGACGAGCCATATGCTCCCATCCACTTCCATCCGCTGGGCTTCCGTTCCGCATCCGCTTTGCATCCGCCCTGCGTCCTCCCTGCGTCCGTGTTATCCACTCCGCTTTTGCAAATTTTTGCCCCTTTTGAGAGCGGATAACAACAGATGGAACATTTTGCTCGTCCGCTGTGTCCTTTTTGCATCCGTTGGGCAGTGTGACATGGCCTTAAGAAAGAATGATGTGAAATTGTTAAAAGTTATGCAATTTTTGTAAGAATATAATGGAAAATGAACTGATAAGGAAGGAAAGAGAACTTTTTCATTCATTAACACCCAAGGAACATGACACAAGGTAAGTGGTAAAATTCTCAAAGACTACAGTTGTTTATTTGTCAGTGAAATTCAGTGTTATAATCAACAATTTTGATCAACACTTTCAAGGTGATAATTATAGTGACTCGTTCTTGTCAACATATCGATCTCAGCTTCTTCAAAACTTAATGTGAATTTTTACATGAAAATAGTGACAATGAGAAACAGTTTTAAAAGTCTCAATGGCTTTATTCATAATATCTACTTTTTTTTTCTTTTATTTTGTCAGAAGGTTTTCATGATTGTCCTAATCACAGGGTTTTAACCTATTTCTTAAACGGAATATTAAGGATCACCCTTTTGATAGTTTTGAAAACCAGTGTTAGTGAAAGCAACTACATTGCTTACTCAGTCACTGTTTTCAGATGTGATTTTTTGTTTCCATTTCTATTTAACATTTAACGTTTATTCACAAGTTTTAAGAGATGCAGACAATTTTGGGAATATGTTCCACTTCTCAATATATGGTACATGTACAACATTTTGCTTTTAACAATCCATTAAAAAATTAAATGTATACAGTAATATAGTTCCATAAAAATCATTTTTGTGTTATCATGCATATTATGATCATGAAGAAATTATATATTCTTTGGTTCATCCATCACTTTTATGCATGTATATTTGTTTTATTTTTGAGGTCCATTAATTTTAATGTTAACATGCTCATAAGTAATTTGGAACAATCTTGCCATTTAAAACCCCTGTCACACTGCACCAACGGATGCAAAGAGGATGTAAAACGGACAAAAAAGCTTGCCATCCGTTGCAAAACGCGAGGTACTCACTGCCTCCTTTTTGCTTCCTCTCTATCGGTCCAGCATCCGTTTATTGACGTTTCATCCGCTCAGAAAGTTTTTTTTTTTTAATAAAGAATTTTATTAATTTTTAACAAACAAACATGTACAAACAAACACAAAACATAAAAAACATAAAATATCTTTTTGGACGGCAGTTTGATCCCGAGTTACATCTTTTTGTACAGAGATAAATTCAAGTTCATGCTTACTTTTAAATAACATCCCATTTCTTATTTATTATTTTGCATTTTCTATATAGCTTCTCCTCTCTTTTCACTCTCTTAATTCTATTTTATTTATTTCATCTCAATTTAAATCATTATACTTATATCCTTTGTCTGTTCTATTTCAGCTAGCTATTTATCTTTTCTCATTAACACAAAGTTTCTTCTGTAATGACTGATTGGAGTATAATACCTTGTCATACTTATCCCTCCCCTAGTTTTAAAGCTTAACATGACACATAATTTTCATTCGGATTCTGCGTAGTACATTCTAAAGATAAACTCAATATTTTGAAACTATATTTAAAAAATATAATATATTAAAACAACAATCCATAGCAATTAAAGTTATATCATTCAAATATTCATTTAAGTCTTAAACATTTTACACAATCCTTTCTAAATAAGTATCATGCTTCTATGGGAACACTTATAGATTTTACTTAATTACTTCCCCCTATTTCACTTATATTTTAAAATATTAAACAATAACAATGTTCCCATTTTTCTTTAATTCAATTCTCTCATATTTGATTTCATTTATTTTTATTTAAAAAGAAAAAATTTCGCTAAGTTACATTAAATATTTTGTCCCATTTTATAATCATATATTATTCCAATTTTCTAACATTATTTCAAATACAAATACAACAACACAATCTTATGTATCTTTGCAGAATCTCTTTTTCAGTTATATGTTTACCCATTATCTCTAAATAAATTCTGTTTCTTTACATCTTGTTTCAAACCTTTGTAACTTCTCTTCCCTTCTTTCCTCCCTTGCTTCTCCACTCTACCCTTTTTACCCCCTTGTCTCTTAATCTCCACCTTCTTGTGTATTCCTCTTTTCTGTTGCTTTCTGATGTTGTGTCCACTTTTCACCTTGTTTTTCCCTTTTTTGGTTGTTTTTTTAAGTCTTAAATTCTCCATTCTCTTTCTCCCCTTTCCCCTTTCTTCCCCAAATAAAGTTGCTTGTTCATAAAGGATGGTTTCTTCTTCATCCCAATCTTCTTGTTCTTGTAGTTTCTCATATGTAGAAATTGCCATTTCTAAAAAATTAAAAATAGAGCCAAAAGAATCCTTCCCTTCTTGTTTCTCTTGTTTATATTTTATAAATTCCATTTTCAGTTCATCCATAAGTAATGCCATTGTAAAAGAAAAAAAGAAAAAAAAATTCAAGCGATCCAAATGATTTTAATCATTCAAATAAGAGTTTCCAGAAGTCCCAAAGTCAGCAAACAATCCAAATACACACAGTCTATTTCATTTCACACTTTCTTCTTTTTTTTCCCCCCTTTTTTCCACTTTAATGCTTCAAAAATTCTTTTAAACCTTCAGTCCATCTGATAGAGTAGCCAATTATGATCCAAAATGGAAAAATCCAATAATAAAAATGGCCCAAAGCCAAAGAAGAAGAAGGATAAAATAAAAAAATTAAAAATATTACTAGAATTGAAATATACAAAAAGGCTGGCGAGTAGAGATTTCACAAGTATATATATATATATATATATGAAGCCAAGCCTCAAGTGTTGAAACATTGATAAGAGTCCAGGAAAACACCTGTAATAATATTTTTCTGTGCTCTCCCTCCATCTTATCACATTAAAATGTCCTTGAGAAGGAGTGTTTATACATTTCTCCCCAGTTCAAATAAAATATTTTCAAGCCTCTAGTTGGCAGTGTTGCACAGTCTCTTAATACTTTGTTTCCCCCTCAGCCAGAAAGAAAAGTAATGTATACAAAACTCAGAGGGAGAAAAAAAACAAATAAAGGGGGCCTCTATCCTAAAGAAAATTAAAAAATCAAAAGAAGCATAAAAATATATATAAGAAAAAATTCAATCTGATTAGCTACAAAATCACATTAAATTCCTCAGAGAAAAAAATAGTAAGGAAAGAATCCAAGCCTCAATTTGACATCACTTTAAAAAACGCCGCTCAAGGAGATTCCAGTCAAAGAAAAATAAAGGTTTCTTCTTTGTTCAGGATATCCTTTCAGGTCTCAGCCAATTTGCAATACAAAAGGAAGTTTCTCACCCAGCCGACACACCCTCTCTCCAGCCTCTTTCTTTTCGGAGCTGTCCCGACTTCAGCAGCTTTGGAGGCTGCCTTTTCACCACCAGCAAAAGGGCTTCTCCCGGATCAAACCAGAGATTTTGCGATATCTCTGGGATCCTGGGACTGTGCCCTTCACAATCCCCGTCTCTACGGGACGGTTTAGGTCTGTTAGGACCGACCAGGGGTGAAAATATCAGCTGCGATCTCAGAGCCCCGAGATCGCAGCTGTAGCACCGAGACGAGGCTCCGCCTTCTCCCCGCTCAGAAAGTTTTGGGCTGCTCAAAACTTTTGTGCGGAAAATGTATCCAATGCTCCGTTCTGCATCCGTTAGGCATCCATTCTGCATACGTTACGCATCCGCTATATCCGCTATATCCGCTAGGCATCCACTGCGCATCTGCGCAACTCGCATCCGCTTGGACGCAGGGAGAAAGCGGAACAGACACAGAACGGATGCAGAACGGATGCAGAATGGATGCCTAGCAGAAACAAAGCGTTGAAAACGGAAAAAACGTTCGCAGAGGGGACCTATCTCGGATATTAAGGATGTCTAGAGGATGCCTAGATGATGCCTAGAGGATGCCTAGAGGATGCCTAGAGGATGCAAAGGAACACCTATACTGCCTATAAAAAGGGGGAGCAACTCGTCTGCATCTCACTTTCAGACCAGCAGCCCAGCTGTGCAGATCTCTGCAGCCTTCATTTCACTCTTCCTCTTCCACAGCATCCAGTCATGTCAACCATGGATCGTAAAACAGTCCTTTTGGCAGCCACCATCCTTCTGTAACAGTGCAAAGCCATCTACAGACTCTTTCAACTGTTCTATGGGAAGAAAAGGAGGCGGCCAAGAAGCGTCTAGGTCCGAAGATGGATTAGCAGAAGAGCAGAGTACGGACTGTACAACAAGCTGATTGTGGAGCTCTGGAAAGAAGACACTCGGGCATTACAGAACTTCATGAGGATGCCTCCAGCCATGTTTGATGAAGTTGTGCAATGGCTGACACCCAGGTTGACCAAGGCAAACACCAACTTCCGGCCCAGCCTGGAACCTGGGCTCAAGGTGGCACTCACTCTGTGCCACCTGGCCTCAGGGACCACCTACAGGAATATGCAGTACGGCTGGAGGGTGCCACACAACACCATCAGCATTGTGGTCAGAGAAGTGGTGCAGGCCATCATCAAAGAATACCTTCCAGTGCCCCTCCACTGATGAAGGATGGAAGAAAGTTGCAGAGCAGTGGTATCAGAGGTGGAACTTCCCACACACCATTGGAGCCATAGATGGAAAGCACGTGGCCTGCAAAGCTGCAGCCAAGTTGGGCTCCACTTATTTCAACTACAAGGGCTTCTTCAGCATCGTCCTCTTTGCCATGGTCAATGCTGACTACAAATTCATGTACATCGATGCTTCAGGCAGTGGCTCATGTTCAGATGCCCAGGTATACAATGCCAGTGACCTCAAGGAGGGGCTGGAAGGCAACCTCATCATGGGCTTCCCAGATCCAGACCCCTGCCCAACGACACGCAAGAGGTGCACTACTTCATCGTGGGGGATGACGCCTTCTCCATCAGAACCTACCTCATGAAGCCCTACACCTCCAGACTCCTCACCCATGAAGAGAGGATCTTCAACTACAGGCTGACCAGGGCAAGGCAGGTGGTGGAGAACTCCTTTGGCATCCTGGGCAACAGGTTCCAGGTACTTCTCACCACCATGCAGCATCGCCCAGAGACTGTGAGGAGGATCGTGGAAGCTTGCTGCATCCTGCACAAACACATGCGCACCCGCTACGCAGTCTTGCAGAACAGGCTCGTGGACCTCCCGCAAGGCAATGGGGACATGGAGCCTGGGGAATGGAGGCAAAGGCAAAACCTTATAGACCCTCAGGATGTGCAAGGCCCCAACAGAGCCTCACGTGAGGCGAAGAAGCAGCGCAACCTCAAGAGACACTGGTGCAACTCCCCAGCTGGAGCAGTGGAGTGGCAAGACAGGATGATAGATGCTTAATGCATGCTTCCTTCAGCCTGTCTCATCACACGGATGAGATTGGGCCATGTATGTTGGGTGGGCCTACAATGAACAGGGCATTTAATAAAGAGTTGTGTTTATGTTCAAATGTGTGGATCAATGCTTACATTGTTATTGATAATAAAGGGCCAAAGGTGTGGCACCTGGGAGGGTGGACCAAACAGTCCCACTATGCTTGCACTGGAGGTTTATCTATCCCCACAGCTATTACCCATCCCAAAGGTATCCCTGCCCACCCCACTGCTATCTTAACCCATCCCACAAGCATGCAAAGGCTTAAACCAATTCTAAAAGTTTCCACCCAGACTTTATTACAAAAAAAGAAATGAAGCAAGTGTGAAACAAAGATAATCTTTATTGAACAACAAGCTGTAAAAGAAAAATGACCCAAGTCAAGTGTCCAAATAAAGTCCACAAGTAGTCAGCTACCCAGTCTCTGGCACTCTTATTGGTCACTCGGATGTGTGCCCAGTCTCAGGGATGAAGGGTCCTGGTGCTGTGGAGGTGGGTGGTGCTGGAGTGCTGGTCTGTATCATCATTGGGGTGCCTGGCCCCGAGAGGACAACAGGGGATGGTGTGTTGAGGAAGCTCTCAGACAGCTGGCTCAGACCCGCAATGCTGAGAGGTCCTTCCTCCATGCCATGGGGTGTCAGCCCCAGTACTGATGACAGATGTACTGAGGCGGGGCTTGGCTGTGGGGTGGAGGAAGGAGTAATGTAGTGGGGCTGTCTGGTCTGCAGATGGGTGAGGACTGGCGTGGGTGGCATCGCTGTCGTCAGTGGCATCATTGTTGTGGGTGGCATGGGTGGCATCAGTGGAACCGGTGGCAACAATGTCATCTGATGACTCTGTGCCTGGACTGGGAAGGGCTGCTGCCTGTGCTGCTGGACCTCCTGGTAGCCGTAGCCCTGGTAGGTGAGGGGCTGTGGGAAGCCTTGGAATGGGAGGGACATTACCTGTGGTGGAGGTGGAGGAGCAGACCTGGACTGGGTGGGAGCAGGTTCCTCTGTATCAGGAGGGTTGTGAAGCAGCTCGGTGATCCGGTCCTTCACCACCTGGTACTGGGGTTCCTCCATGTTCTTGAGGGTCTGGTTGACATAGGTGAGGAAGGGCTTGTGGTTGGAGGATGAGGAGTCAGTGCTGACCAGCTGAGAGAGGAGATCTATACTGGTGCGGATGGTGTCCCTGATCTCCAGCAAGACAGTGTGGCTCTGCCCCTCCTGCTATCTGGCTCTCTGCCTTTCTGTGGAGGCGGAGCTGGGGTGTGTGGATGCGGGTACGACTGTGGTGAACTCGATGTGTCCTTTCTCCCACCGCACCAGGGAGTCCTCCACGCGCTCCACCACAGTTACAACAGCTGTCCGTGGGTTCTCCGCCATGGCACGCTCCACAGAAACCTGCCTGGAGACAGGGACTGACTCTCGGCCGGAAGAGGACTGGCTCTCAGCAGGCTGCCGGAGAGAGAGGTTTGTGAGAGGGGCTCCTGGTGCTCCTCAGTGGCGGATCTCACCCTCCAGGAAGCTGCACCTGGCCATGACGTAGGTCTCTCTGTCCGTCAGCTTAACCGTGGTCTGGCCAGATTTCTTCAGGTGCACCTTCCCATACCAGGTATGCATGTGCTTCCACCAGCCGAGGAGCACCTCCGAAGTGTAACCCATACTCTCCGCCCTCTCTCTCCAAGCAGCCTGCTTCCTTTTGGTGTCTCTGTACAGCTGGTGTCCCTTCCGCCACAGATAGTCATTCTCTCTCAGCCACTCCAGCACCCCATCCTCGTGTTCCTCCTCGATGAAGTATTGCCTCCTCTCCCATCCCCACATACGCCTCTTCCTCCCTTTGGCAGGACCAGATGGGCCCTCATCAGAGGGGCTCCCAGGTGGTAGGGGCTGCTCCTCCACACCACCAGCAGGATCATCATCATCATCATCATCATCATCATCATCACCAGCAGGATCATAATCATCATCATCATCAGCAGCAGCAGCATCCACAGCAGCAGGATCATCCTCATCCTCATCATCCTCATCATCATCAGCAGCAGCAGGATCAGCAGGACTAGGATCAGCAGCAGCAGAGGAAGCGCCAGGAGCCCCAGCAGCACCAGAATGAGCATTAGCACCAGCACCAGCAGGACCAGGAGCACGAGCAGGACCAAGAGCATGAGCAGGACGAGCAGGATGAGCAAGACCAGGAGCACGAGCAGGACGAGCAAGACCAGGAGCACAAGCAGGACAAGCAAGTCCAGGAGAATGAGCAGGACGAGCAGGACTAGCAGGACCAGCAGGACCAGGAGCAGCTTCAGCAGAGTACGCAGCAGCAGAAGCACCACTGCCAGGAGCAGCTTCAGCAGAAGCTCCAGCACCAGAAGAGCTGCAAGTTTGATGTGGGTCAAAGAATGGATAACATTAAGAAAACATAGATTGTTGACATTAGAAGGACATGATTTACTGTTGGGCTGGCATGCTTTTTTATGGTACAAGGGAACTAAAACACAGTGGTATTTCAGAAGACATTATATACGGGAGTCTTTGTGGTTAAATTGGGAGAAGATAAAAAAACAATGTTATTTGAAAATTCCAGTTTGGTTATCGACTATTGAAGCATTTTCCTATCCTATGATCTATAAAAAGGAACAAACAGTTAGATATGGGGAACTGTTGGATGAAAAGGGTGGACTTAAAACGATCCAAAATTTAGAGGAACAAGGTATAAGGATGAATTGGTTTTCATATGCGCAAATACACTCAAGATATCTTGAAGATTTTAAAACGGAAGGATTCTATGATAAACAGACTGATTTAGATAAGATATTGATGGGTACTGATGAGAAAGTGATTAAAAAATTATATGGTTATTTATTGGGAATCAAGCTGGAGGAAGAACAAGTTAAAGAAACTATGATTGCATGGGGGAAGAATTTTGGATATGGAATTGATTTAGAGCAATGGCAAAAATTGTGGTTTCAAAATTATAAAATGACAATGTCAATAGCATATAAAGAAAACTTGTATAAGATGTTTTACAGGTGGCACCTTCCCCCGACAAGAATAGCAAGAATGTTCAAGAATAAATCTGAAAAATGTTGGAAATGTCATCAGATACCTGGCTCATACTATCATATGTGGTGGACTTGTGAGAATGCTAGAAAATATTGGACTAAAATTCACATGTGGTTGGAAAAAATGACAAAGAAACACATAGACTTGAAGCCAGAGATCTTTTTATTGGGAATTTTACCTGATATATATAATAAAGATTTGAAATATTTGATTGTAAATGTATTAACGGCGGCTAGGATTGTATTTGCTAAAAACTGGAAGAATGAGAAAATACCATTGCAGGAAGAAATTATTAAGAAAATATTGGAATGTGCTGAGATGAGTAGATTGACATTTGAAATTAGAGAACAAGAAGATAAACAATTTTATGCAATTTGGGGTTTTTTTTTATCAATGGTTAGATGATAAAATACAATAATAGAGCATTAATATTATATATATGAAGAGTTTTTTAGGATTGATTTGTTATGATTATACGATAAATTATAGAATAAACTGTTTGAAGTATTGTTATCTCGCAAAGCATGAATGATTAAAAGTATAGTCAGAAAAAGATTTTTTTATTTTTATTTTTTTTTAGTAATATTAGAATATGGATTGACAATATGAGTGGTTATGCAATATAATTGTAATTGACACTATAAAATGAATGCACAAAACTGATGAACCAACCGATACAACGGAAGTATATATGAGAGTAGATGTTTTTAATGTTTTGTATGTTTGTCTGTTTGTAGAAAATTAATAAAAACTTTATTAAAAAAAAATAAATAAAAAAAAAAAAAGAGCGAGCCCGAGCAGCAGAAGCCCCAGCAAAAGCAGAGTCAGGGACAGTGGGCGGGAGGGTAGCCCTGTCCCTCTTGCCAGGGATGGCGGCAGGTTGCTGAGACTTTCGCTTCTTCCCCATGGTTGTGCGGTTGCTGGCTGGCAGGGAGGCTGGCAGGAAGCCTGGCAGGAAGCCTGGCAGGAAGCCTGGCAGGCAGACTGGCTGGCAGGGAGGCTGGAAGGCAGGCTGGCAGCAAGGCTGGCAGGCAGGCAGAGAGCAAGGCTGGCAGGGAGGCCGGCCAGGAGGCTTGGAGGCAGGCTGGCAGGAAGGCTGGCAGCAAGGCTTGCAGGCAGGCATGCAGGCAGGGCAGGTAAGGACTCGATGTATCTGGCAGCAGGTCTTTCCTCCGAATGCTGGCCATATGCAAGCTGCTTCCCTTTATATCCATGTGACTTACGCAATGCATCCCCCCCGCATGCGCAATTAACGCCAGGCATCCGTTAGGCTTCCACTGTGCATCTGCTAGGCTTCCACTCTGCATCTGCTTCATCTGCTGTGCATCCGCTCT
Organism: Laticauda colubrina; assembly: GCA_015471245.1. Classification (NCBI taxonomy): domain Eukaryota; kingdom Metazoa; phylum Chordata; class Lepidosauria; order Squamata; family Elapidae; genus Laticauda; species Laticauda colubrina. The sequence goes on from BLBF01000002.1 coordinate 98,432,219, forward strand.
GCATCTGCTCTTTCCGTTCCGCGTCCGCTTTGCTTACGTCCCCTGGAAGCCTAGTGGATGTGCCATCTGCTCCCACCCGCTTCCATCCGCTGGGCTTCTGTTCCACATCCGCTTTCCATCCGCTCTGCGTCCTCCCCGCGTCCGTGTTATCCGCTCTGGTTATGAAAATTTTTGTCCCTTTTTGAGAGCGGATAACAATGGATGGAACATTTTGCTCATCCGTTGTGTCCGTTTTGTATCCATTGGGCAGTGTGACAGGGCCTTAAGTTTTTAGGCAAAAAAGAATCTTAATGATTTTTACAGATATTTTAATTAATGACTTCTACAATATATTAAAATGTAAATATAGTATATTAAGAGATACAAAAATTTAAAATATTATAACATAATTTTAAAATAAACAGTACTGGAATTAACATTAGGGATTATTTAAATTAAACTTGATGGACAACAAAAACTTAATTAACCTAGAGAACAATAACAAAACCTACGGAGCAATAACAAATGGAAGTGCAGCCTCATGTTTTTCCCTAGCTTTCTTTTAAGTTTATATCTAAATAGCCATTTTTGTAAATTAATAAAAGAGGAAGGGAGAGGACAGAAAATATGTAACAAATCAAAGTGTGGAAACAGACTGTCCTGCACATATTGTACTAATAGATGCATTCAGATATGTGCAAAGCAACTTGAGCTGCTTTCTTGAAGCTGGGCTTTGTCCAGAAAGGTCTAGAGGGATGTTTTAATATGTAGTGCAGATGGTTAATGAGCCATTTTTAGAGTCTCCAGATGACCTCTTTCTGAAGTGAGCAGGCCATGTTTTATCTTCCTTTTCTATATTTTATCTTAATTGGAATAAACAGAGAAACCAGAAGTGCCACATATTGAAACATGTGGTATGATTTCATGGATTTAAGCAATTAGATTTTAGTGAATTGACTTTTGTGTTAGCAATGTCATTTTCTCTCCTTGGTTCATTCCCACTTACCTTGGTTCCTCTGATATCTTGTAATGCACACTGTTTTTGTATTCCTGTTGTATTTGGTAACGCAAGGGAAGAAAAACACATGTGCAGGCCAGCTAAGGCCAGCTACAGATCTTCATAAATACTGCCGATTCTGGAAGGAAAAATGGAAGAGAAGAGAGAGTGAATTGAATAACTCATGGGAAAATAGATATCTGCTTGATTTGCCTAAACTCTAAACAGAGAGATAATGGGTTTTCTTACAGTAAAATATAGGACAATAATAGCATGACTGAACATTCAAAGACCTGGAAACTAATTCTTATCATCCCTCATTAAACATGATCAGTGATCAAAATGACTGTGAGGCATAAAAGGCCAGGTGTACATGTGAAGATTTAATTAAGCTGATTCATTGCTCAAAGCCCATCTATAGGAATCCTCTCAAGTAATATTCAGCACCTGCTTAGAGTTAGATAAGAGTCAATGGCACTCAGGTTTACTTGTGACTGTTTAGGGATTCTAGGCTGATCCCCCTTTTCACTCTTCTCTCAGGTGCTGCCATTTCTTCTACAATGACAGAAGTTAACGTCTAAGGCTCCAACTTAGGGCAAGTTGGATAGGGCAGTCTTTGGTTCCTCATGTATATATTTCCTAAAGGCCCTGTCCCACTGCACTTATGGATGCAAAGAGGATGTAAAACATTAAAAAAAGCTTTCCATCCATTGGAAAATGCTGTGCATCTGTTGTGTACTCATTGCATACGTCTTTCATACGCTCTATCCGTCGAGCATCCATCCACTGCAATTTCATCCACCCAAGAAGTTTTGAGCTGCACAAAACTTTGTGAACGGATGAACTTTCCACAGTGTATGATGTAAATCCGTGACATACAAGCAACAAACGTTCTATGTCCGTTTATCATCCATTAAACGTCCGTTGTATCCTTTCTGCATCCTCTGGGCATCCTCGCAACTCACATCCGCTGCAGCTGAAAATGGAAAGAGGGAGGAAACAAAAGATACATGGAACGTCTACACAGCGTTAGTAGCACGGAAATGGAAAGGATGCGCAGTGAATGGTTTGCATCCGATATACATCCGCACGGCATCCCCTTTCTTTCCTTTAGGCATACGTGATGCATCCACTTCATCTGCTATGCGTCCGCTTCGAAATTATCCCCCGGAACCCCTTCGGAGGTGTCATCTGCTTCCATCTGCTTTCATCCACTAGGCTTCCCATGAACATTCGTTTAACATCCCCGCTACATACTACCCACATCTGTTCTTTTCCATTCTGTTTATGCAAATTTTCACCACTTTTTGGAGCGGATGACAACGGAGCCACCCCCGAAATTTTGTTCGTCCTCTATGTCCTTTATGCATACGTTTTGCATCCGTCGGCCAGTGGGACCGGGCCTTAATCATATAACTTGCATGGAAATCTCATCTTATTGGATCTTCATATAGTAGACGGTACGGACATAAACTATGCTGCAAGTTACAGAGCATATTGGATTTATATGTTCCTGAATCAACAATTACTTGGATTCGGCTTCAGCCAATTTTGTTTAATCAGGAGCCTATGTCTTCAAGATTCCAGATGAAATCTTTTACAGTATTATCAGCATGCCAACATGGTAATGTACCAATGGGTAATGTAATGTACATCCATCAGTGTAATAATGATACTGTTCCAAAAACTAATGAATTACTTATTCCAGGAGCTTCATATACCTATTAATAAGATAGATCATGGTTGTAATTTAGAAATTGTTTATCCAAAAACAATTGTCCCATTGTAATAGCAGAGTAGCTGCCACAAGGATTGGTCTCTAAACCATAATTCTTATTTGTGAACAAAACAAACAGAACAGCTTTAAATTTTACCACCAAATCTAATACATTTAAAAACTCAACTTTGTTTACCATTGCTAAAAATTATTTGTTTTCATCTTAACACATGGTAGTTAGCTTTAACTTTTTATTCTGGGTAGTTAAAAAGAATGTGGATGCATATCTATTAATTTTTTTAAAAAAAATATTAATTTTATTAAAAATATTTTATTTTGCTTTTATTATTTTTATAAGTAACTTAAGGCAGTGAACATACCTAATACTCTTTCTCCTATTTTTGCTGAAACAATATGACCAGTTGAGCTAAGAGAGAGTGGCTGGCATAAAGTCACCCAGATAACTTTCATACCTAAATTAGGATTAAAACTCACAGTCTCTTGGTTTCTAACCACTCGACCAAAATTATTTAGTAAAATTAATTAATAATTGCATTAGTAATATTATTTCAGACTTTACTAAACTATATCTCCTACAGTTATTTTTTAAAAAGCTAAGACATTAATACTTCAATTTTTACTGAAATCTGGAGATTAAATGCTGATTTAAAAGACTTTTTGCCCAATTGATGTTTTTTTTTTTTAAATGTTAATAAAACTGAACTACATGGACAGTGTTCAGGGAAATGCTTAAAGACAGCGATATATTCTACTTCCTCCAACATTCCTTACTAAGATTCACAACCTTAGACATTTGTGGCAGATTTGATAGTGCAAACATAATAACATAAGGCTGCAATCATGCTAATATCCCCTTTCCCCCTTGTTTCCTTCTTAAAGACATTTTATGTAAAATGTCTTTAAGAAGGAAACAAGAATATATTAATGCTACAATGTTAGCATTATTATAGAAGATATTTATATATCATCAAAATTGCATAAACTTTAAGCAGACTGCAGATGATAATTTATGTACAACTTCCTTTCTTCTCTTTTTCAAAATCAGGTGGGAGAAAGGATAGTGACTTGGGTTTGTTTACAGGTTCCAAAAAATAGTATATGGAAGATGAACATGAACCATACATTAATATCATGATATGAATACATTTGTAAACAAGTTATATTCTCTATGAAGAACCTGTTCTGATGCAAGAACAATATGTTCCCCACTACTATCTTCTTAAACAATAGTGTATTGCTATGAAGGAGAGGCACAACATAAAATTAGCATTCAACATTTGGATCTACATTTGAGACATGTTAAACCTTGAAGGGGAAATGTCATTATCCTCATCATGCTCTTCTTTCTGTGAATTATCCTCATCATGCTCTTCTTTCTGTGAGACTTTCTTTTCTCTCTTTCTCCTCACACAGCAGCCAGCAAGGAAAGGAACATATTGCTTTTGCCAGAAGTTTAAGTTGCTGCTTGATAAATTGATTTTGGAATCAGATCAGAAGCTGCATGAAATTAGGCTTTGAGCTGCATCAGATTGTAGGGTTGCAGATTGCCCTCCTCAGCTTTAACAATTGAATGAGTGACATGGGCACCACAGTCATCAGCAGGTTGTAAATGATCTAGACAGAAATAGAAAGGCCTGGTTGCAACATGCACTCTTTTTTTTTTTTTTTTGCTGCATTTCATTTTACATTGCTGTACTTTTCCTGTCTCAATGGAATACAAATATAACCCCAGCAAAGTATGTCTGGACTCACAGGTAGTCCTCAAGTTGCAACTCTTTGTTTAACAATGGTCTGGAATTTTGATAGCCTCAAGAAAAGATGTTCATAAAGCACTTCTAACTGCAAAATGTTGAACCACCACTCCAGTGGACATGTGACCAGAATTTGGATGTTTGTACTGTTTGCACTTAGAACTGGTCGTCAAGCATCCTGCATTCAGGTAATCATTATTTGGAATCTTCTTTGCCAGCTTCCCCAACAAGTCAGTGGAAAAACTGTCAGGGAAGGTTGTAAGCTGCCATCACCTGCCAAAAGGACTCCCTTTGATCTCTGGGAGCTAGCTGAAAGAGATGCTTGCCAATGGGACTGAATTATTTAAAGCCCATGTCACACTGCCCAACGGATGCAAAAAGGACACAACGGACGAGCAAAATGTTCCTTCTGTTGTTATCTGCTCTCAAAAGCGTCAAAAATTTGCATAACCGGAGCAGATAACATGGACGCGGGGAGGACGCAGGGTGGATGCAAAGCAGATGCTGAATGGAAGCCGAGCGGATGGAAGCAGATGGGAGTGGATGGCACATCCGTGAGGCTTCCGGGGAACCTCAGCAAAGTGGACGCGGAACGGATGAAGCGGATGCACAGTGGATGCACAGCGGAAGCCTAATGGATGCCTGGAGTTAATTGCGCATACGGGGAGGATGCATTGTGTCAGCCCCGCGGATATAACAGAAGCAGCTTGGAAGCAGGTCGCTATTCAGAGGAAAGACCTGCTGCCAGACGGATTGGCTGCCCTGGCTGCCCTGCCTGCCCTGCCTGCATGTCTGCCTGCCAGCCTTGCTGCCAGCCTTGGTGCCAGCCTGCCTGCTAGCTTTGCTGCCAGCCTGCCTGCAAGTCTTGCTGCCAGCCTTGCTGCCAGCCTGCCTGCAAGACTTGCTGCCAGCCTTGGTGCCAGCCTGCCTGCAAGCCTTGCTGTCAGCCGGTCTGCCTGCCAGCCTTGGTGCCTGCCTCCCTGCCAGCCTTGCTGCCAGCCTTGATTCCTGCCAGCCTCCCTGCCAGCCAGCAACCTCACAACCATGTGGAAGCACAGCCATCTGCTGCCAGCCCTTGCAAGAGGGACAGGGCTACCATCCCACCCCCTGGCCCTCACTCTGGTTCTGCTGGGGCTTCTGCAGCACAGGCTCGCTCTTCTGGGGCTGGGGCTTCTGCTGCTTCTGCTTCTGGAGGAGCTAATAAAAAGCACTCCAGCACCAGCCACCTCCACAGCACCTGGACCCTTCACCCCTGAGACTGAGTGACCAAGAGGAGTGCCAGAGACTCATTTTTGTTTTATAGCTTGTTGTTAATAAAGTCTATTTATGATTCACACACTTGCTTCATTTCTTTTTTTTAATAAAGTCTTGGTGGAAACTTTTAGAAATGGCTTAAGCCTTTGCATGCTTGTGGGATGGGCAAGGATAGCTTTGGGATGGGTTAGGATACCTGTGGAATGGGTAATAGCTGTGGGATGGGTTAGGATAGCAGTGGGATAGATAAACTCCAGTGCAAGCATAGTGGGACTGTATGGTCCACCCTCGCAGGTGCCACACTTATGGCCCTTTATTATCAATAATAATGTAATAATTATCCACACATGTCAACATAAACACAACTCTTTATTAAACACCCTGTTCATTGTAGGCCAACCAAACATACATAGGCCAATCTCATCTGTGTGATGAGACAGGCTGAAGGAAGCATCCATTAATCATCTATCATCCTGTCTTGCCACTCCACTGCTCCAGCTGGGGAGTTGCACCAGTGTCTCAGGAGGTTGTGCTGCTTCTTCGCTTCAGGTGAGGCTCTGTTGGGGCCTTGCACATCCTTAGTGTCGATCAGGTTTCGCCCTTGCCTCCATTCCCCAGGCTCCATGTCCCCATTGCCTTGTTGGAGGTCCACAAGCCTGTTCTGCAAGACTGGGTAGCGGGTGCGCATGAGATTGTGCAGGATGCAGCAAGCTTCCATGATCCTCCTCACGGTCTCTGGGCAATGCTGCATGGTGGTGAGAAGTACCTGGAACCTGTTGGCCAGGATGCCAAAGGCGTTCTCCACCACCCGCCTTGCCCTGGACAGCCTGTAGTTGAAGTCAGAGAAGTGGTGCAGGCCATCATTGAAGAATACAAGGAGGAGCTCCTCCAGTACCCCTCCACTGAAGAAGGCTGGAGGAAAGTTGCAGAGCAGTGGTATCAGAAGTGGAACTTCTTACACACCGTTGGAGCCATAGATGGCAAGCACGTGGCCTGCAAAGCTCCACCCAACTCAGGGTCCACTTATTTCAACTCCAAGGGCTTCTTCAGCATCGTCCTCTTCGCCATGGTCGATGCTGACTACAAGTTCATGTACATCGATGCTTCAGGTAACAGCTCATCTTCAGATGCCCAGGTATACAACGCCAGTCACCTCAAGGAGGAGCTGGAAGGCAACCTCATCGTGGGCTTCCCAGATCCAGAACCCCTGCCCAACGACACACAAGATGTGCCCTACTTCATCGTGGGAGATGACGCCTTCTCCCTCACAATCTACCTCTAGGCATCCTCTAGGCATCCTGTAGACATCCTTAATATCTGAGATAGGTCCCCTCTGCGAATGTTTTTTTCCGTTTTAAATGCTTTGTTTCCATGCTGCATCCATTAGGCATCCGTTCTGCATCCATTCTGCTTCCGTTCCGCTTCCTCCCTGTGTCCATTTACCGCTGGAGCAGATGGAGTTGCACGGATGCGCAGCGGATGTCTAGCGGATATAGCGGATGCGTAACGGATGAGTAGCGGATGCGAAGCGGATGCAGAACGGACGAACTGGATACATTTTCCACGCAAAAGTTTTGGGAAGCTCAAAACTTTCGGAGCGGATGAAACGTCAATAAACGGATGCTGGACGGATAGAGAGAAAGCTAAATGGAGGCAGTGAGTACATCGCATTTTGCAATGGATGGCAAGCTTTTTTGTCCGTTTTACATTCTCTTTGCATCCGTTGGTTCAGTGTGACATGGGCTTAAATGAGGTGCTGAAACTTATCTCAAAACTAGAAGATTTAAGTTCTGTTTCTGAATGCTGCTGGAAGAACTCTATCCATGAACTCCTCCAGTGGGGTGTAGAAACAGAGTCCAAATCCTAAAGAGTAGCCTTCTTTGCCCAGTTAAGGAATGGAAGAGGGAGCTCTCTTGAAACCAACTTCCAGAGACAAGAGAGAGCCAAAATCCAAGCAGAAGGGCAGTGCAGTAACTTAAAGATAGGATACCTCAGGCAGGTGGGACAGCCCATTGCAGGCCATCCATGATTACCTCTCCACTCAGGGGCTGAAAATTTCTTTAGCAAAACCTCCTAGGATCCCCCACCCTTGAGTTACCCATTGCTCCTTACTTGGCACTCCATCTGCTTAACAACCTGTAAGACTGCTTAATGACCCCAACCAGGAAAGTTTGGATTGTGGTAGTTGAGTGAAGCAGTTGTAAGACATCTCACTGAACAATTGCTTTATTCAGTGACCAAGATTCTGATCCAAATTGTGGCTGTATGTTGAGGACTAACTATTTAATAGCTGAACTGACAGTTGGCTGATTTGTAAGGTACATGACTTGGTTACTCAGGTTTTGCTCAAGTTCTAGCTGTACTGATTGATGTCTCATTTTCTACTTGAAGGATCTCAGTCTTAATTCCTTTGCTTGCTGCATACAAATGATGCAAGCTGTGCAGGTTATTAGTTTGTGAGCCAAGTTGGGCTCTGTGTTACCTAACCTGTTAAGAGCTCCAGTGTAAAAATTCAAGTTGCAATTGGGAGTGAGTGTTTCCTTTTTCTTTTTGAGGTGTACTTTCAGTTTTTGCAAGGCATAAGATAGTTAGCTTGCTTCTTTAGACATTCTCCCACCTTCACTCCATAGTGAAATGTTTTCCTCCATCTATTCAGACTCTGTGTGCCACAAAAGCTGTACCAGCAGGTTTCACTCACCTGAAACAGTGCTGTAATGCAACTGACAGGTGTAATTTTGGTGTCATCATAAATGTTCATTCAAAAAAGTTGTATTAGTAAATGCCTGTTTCTGCATTTCAGCTTGATAATATCATGTCAGAGTACAAACAAAAAGAACCCTGGTGGCACAGTGGTTAATCACCAGCTACCAGCAGTGTGGCAGTTTGGATCTCACCGGCTCAAGGTTGACTCAGCCTTTCATCCTTTCAAGGTCGGTAAAATGAGGACCCACATGGTTGGGGACAATATGCTGACTCTGTAAACCACTTAGAAAAGGCTGTAAAGCCCTGTGAAGTGGTATATAAGTCTAAGTGCTATTGCTGTTGATAGAAGGAGGTGAAACTGGGCTTAGTGACCACTGTTGAAACTAGCAATTATGTCATTAAACACTGAGATCACTAAACTAAACATCACCAGACCATGATGATCTTATCATGTCACTGTTGTTGCAGTCATTCAATGAGACATGACTGCAGTTGATTTTACTGCTACCTTCTCCATTGATTCGGCTTGTTGCAAACCAGGTGTGAAGTACACAAATGGTGATCATATGATTGTGAAAATGTTGCATGGTATGTGAATATGAGGACTGGCAATAAAGTTACTTCTTCAGTGCTGTCATAACTTTGAACACTACAAATTTGTAGCAGTTATGGTAGAGGAAGATCATGACCATAAAAGGATGTGTTTGTTTTTAGGAGGTAGTTCCGGAAAACATGGTAGACCCTAGTCAACAGATTTGGAGGTGTTCTGGATACTTTAGGTCAGTTTTTTAGAGAAAAAAGAGAGAAGAAACAATTGCTGGAATCTTGATAATTGCAGGGATATTTGCCTTTTTGGCTTAAGATGTATTTCCTGATATTTTTATCTTATTAACATTGAACTCTGTGCTTAATGAAAATGGCTACAATGTCTGTGCTATGGAACTGCTCCATTATGGCAAATTTTCACATGTCAATGAGACACCTGGGCAGCTGAAGCCAACAAGGAAATGGCTTTCATTGGTTAATTGGCAGTGAAATTTAGAGTAAGGGCAATGGATACTCTTCCCCCAAACACACAATTAATCTTTAATGAAGTGTCCTAAGCTACTTTTGGACTGTGAGATTGTCTGAGTTTAACTTACAAATGATGCAAGGCTGTGGACATAATTCTTTTCCTCTGCCTTCCAAGAAAACATAACTTTGGAAACAAGTTTCTCTTTTCAAGTTGACAGTTCTCTATCACAAAAGCTGTCTGACTGCATTAAAAAGCTGATTAAATTGGAATAATTGGTATTCATAGGAGCAGCTAATGAAGAAAATGAGAGAAAAGAAGGAGCAAAATCACTATATTACAGTGTAGTAAATTACTTGGAAACAAGCAAGATTCCACATTACTGATCATCTCTGCCTCTTATTTAAAGTTATAAATAAATATAATAACTTGAAAATCAGTTATTTTAGCCACAATTTGTAATGTGGTAGTTAGGGGTGATGTTGGCTCTTTCATGTATGTGCTTGACCTACTTATTTGGCACTTGAGATAAGAGTGAGTGATTTGACTGGGAGTAGGAGAAAACAGTGGTTTTTGCAGCTCTCATATGGGCATTTCACTGCATTTCAAAAGTTAAAGCAAGACTTCTTAATCTCTCTCTGCTTGAAGTCTTGTCTTTATGTGCATGCATAAAATTCTCCTCAGAATTTATTTGTTCAATTTCTTTCAGAATTCATATTTTCTGTTAAGATTCAAAGTAAAATTAAGGATTGTATCTCTGTCCTTCCTATACAGAAGTACAGGGCTTATTTCAGAATAAATAAGTATCCCTTGACTTTTTCCTGATGTTTAATATAAGGATCAGTTGATCAGCTTAATATAAGGATCAGTTGATGAAAAAATACTCAACCATATTTTGCTCCCTGAAGAGAGCCATCTGGAATACCAACTGAAATACAAACTTAAGGATAGAGATTGTAAAAAGGATATTTAAGGATCCAGGGAAAAGTTTCTGGCATGAAATGTAAGGCAGAAAATGGGGAAATTAGGAGCAGAAAGTATTGTTTCCTAAATAGAGATTGGGGTAAACCAGATTGTCATCATGAGAAATAGATTGCAAATCATTTATAACAAAAGGGCAGAAAAATAGACCCATTGTTCAAATCTTAGGACATACATATTAGTAGAACGAGATTGTTAGCTTTTGTAAAAGGTGTTGTGCAGCATAACTAAGATTGGTGGTATCTGAAATGAAGTATTTTATCTAAACAAAGCAAATTCTTGTCTTCCATGAAAGTGTTGAGTTTCTAGAGAAAGAATTATTGCAATGACCATGAGGCAACCATTGACATGAGCTACCACTAACAGAACCTACAGGACCTAGGGATCTGTTACTACAGTTAATGATTGGAGTTAATCAAGCACAGGCATGTCAAACTCGATGTTGCAAGTGATGAAATCCATTTAAAAAAAAAACAAAGCCCATCTTCCAAGACAATTTCTTTGCTTTAGGAATGAATCAAATTGGCAAAATCCATGGTAATTTCGGGTTTAACACAACCCAGAATGACCCCACAATATTAGAAGTTAAAAACAACCCCCAAAAGTCACATTCGCCAATAGAAGTAATTCAACATTGCTTAATGTCATAAATCTCCACTTCAAGGGGCCTGAGCATGGTCAGCTTGTGTTCCCACAGGAACAAGAATTACCTAGCCAAAACAATTCTCTCTATCTCCACTCCTGCCTCCTTAGGAATGTGGCAAGTCCCGAAACCCTTCCCCCATAACTGCCAAAGAGAAAGCCAGAAAAAGAATATATATTAAACCTAACTAAAACGGCTACACATATGTTGATTTTGGGCTTGACACTCAATTTCATTGAGGGCCACATCATGGTTGTATTTGATCTTATGGGGCTCGAGGGAGAGTGGCCATGATTACTCATTGAGACTTCATTTTCAACTGCGACAGTCTCCTGCAGCCCTCTGCCAGAGAAAACTGAATGTACAATCTCCTTGAGCTCTATGTTTGCTGGCAGAGGCACTGCAGGCCAGTCCTTTGCTATTCCAGGGTGGTCTTGTGGACCAGATCTAAGCACCCTGTGGGCTGGATCTGGCTCCCATGCCTAGAATTGACACCACTGATCTAGAAATGTATAAATGTATGAAGTAATTGTGTTTTAAAGCCCAGCCTGGAAGAAAAAGCTCTAAGCCTCCCTCCTCCATTCTGAGTAAATGTATGGATAATAAAGCCAACATCAGAGGTGGTATGCACTCAGGTGAACTGGTAGTGGTTATTTGGCATGGATCGCTGAACTGGTGGCAACCCTTGGCTGGCCATGCCCCCAACCCAGTCACCCAATCGCTCACTTGCGATTGCTCTCCAAGCTTTCCGTTCCCCATGTCCTCTTTCTCCCCAGGAGAAAGGAAGAAAGACATGGATGCTGCAAGTATCTCTTTCCCTGTGTGAGTAAAGTGCCTGGAGTGAGAAAGAGTGCACTCTGACAGAGGGGATGGGGGTGAATCGAGCCTTGGAGCACCTTTGCAATGTAAAAGAAATGCATTTTGGAAGCAGGTCCTGTCCTGCTTACACTGTCCCTACACCTAGAGTGATTTTTCTGCTTTTCTTTTGCCCAGGGCTACCACATATTTTTCAGTGTTTGCATGCATTCAATGTCAATAGTCCAGAACATAAAATACACATGTGTTTAACAAGAGTTGAAAGGGACCTTGGAGGTCTTCTAGTCCAACCCCAAGCTCAGGCAAAAAAACTGAGGATGCCAAACTCTGAGTAGAAATCCTGGGAAAGACGTCAGAATAATACTTAGAAGGGACCTTGGGGTGAACCCTATACCATTTCAGAGAAATGGCTGTCCAGTCTTTTCTTAAAAACTTCCAGTGATTGAGCACCCAGAACTTCTGGAGATAGGCAGTTCCACTGGTTAATTGTTCTCACTGTCAGGAAGTTTCTCCTTAATTTTAGGTTGCTTCTCTTTATTCAGTTTCCATCCATTGCTTCTTGTTTGCATTCTGCTTCTTTGGAAAATACATTGTCCCCCTTTCTTTGTGGCAGCCCCTAAAAAGCCTGTTGCCTATCACACTCTTTAGTGAAGCATGTGAGCCATTTCCTCCTACAGTGGTCCATGAAAGTACATCTATAGTGTTCCGACCGGAAAAACACGAGGTAGACCAGGTTCCAACAACAAAGTATTAAGTCAAGCAACAGTAACAGAATAGTTTGGCTGAAACCGCGGTAGCCTTTTTATACAGGCTTGTCTGCCGGCTTGTAGCCAATGGCAGCTATTTGACTTTGCCACCTTTCAGCGGCTCTTTTGGATTGGTTCCTAATGAACCAATCCAATACTAGTCTTTCTAGCCAATCAGATTGCGTTGTTTGGAGTATGCCATTCTATACAGAACACCCCTCCCCCTTAGTTTAGTCCTATGTGGGTGATGTAGTTGCGCAGGTAGGTGGGGCTTCTTCTGACTCTACTTGGCTTGCACGGCTCATTTTCGCTGGAGACTTCGAGCGGTTCGGATGGGATCGCTGTCTCTCCGGCTCTTCTCCATGTAACCGTCTGGTAGGGTGAGTCAGCAAGGTTGCTACCGTTTGAGAGTTGCTCAGGACGGTGGTTTTGCCGCTCCCTCCTGGCTTTCCCAGGCAGGTCAAGCTGGCTTTACTGCCCCTTCCAGGAAGGGTTCCTCTTCATGTGGATTATTTCTGCCAGTTTCATCTAACCGTAAGTGTTCTTTTTGCTCTTTTTGATTGGTTAGATGTTCTGGGTTTATTTTTAACAATTCTTTATTCCCTTCAGTATTATTTTCTTGTATTCCCCCCCCCGCCCTTTGGTTTTATTTTCATCAGTTTTTATTGTTTGAGGTTGCACGGTTATATTTTGCTCGACATTTCGGGAACAAAGCTGGTCTATGTGCCGCTTCCATTCCCTGCCATCATCTATGGTTAGACGGTAGGACCAGGGGCCTGTTATTTGTGTGATTTTGGCTGGAAGCCATAGAGGGTCGCCAGTAAAATTTTTCACATAGACTAGGTCGCCGATTTCAAACGTGCAGAAATGGCTGGAGGAGTCGTGGGGGTTCTCAAAAGTGTAGTTTGGATGTAACCTATCCAAATGTGATCTAAGTTTCCTCCCCATTAATAATTCTGCTGGGCTCTTGTTAGTTACAGTACTGGGGGGTGATATGTTGGAGGGTGAGTAAACAGTTCAATTTATCCTGGACATCCCCTGGGTCCATTTTTCCCAAACCCTCCTTGGTAAACCTGACCATTCTCTCAGCCCTACCATTTGCCACTGGGTGGGCTGACGCGGTAAGTGCATGGCGTATACCTAAAGAGGCTAGGTACTGTTCAAATTGTATAGTGGTTAGTTGTGGCCCATTGTCAGACACTAGGACGTCCGGCAATCCATGGGTTGTGAATAGTTTGTTGAGTTGTTTGATAACAGCATTGGTTGTTGTAGATGACATTACTGCGACTTCCAACCAATTTGAGTATGCATCTACAACAATCAAAAATGTATGCCCCTTAGTAGGACCTGCAAAAAATATGGATTTGAGACCGGGGGCCTCGTGGGATCTCCCAGTCCCTTATAGGTGCTTGTAGTGGTGATGGCCTGGTTTTCTGGCATTTATTGCAAGTAGCAACCCAGTATTCAATAACTCTGTCTAAGCCAGGCCATCAGACATTGCTCCTAACCAGGCTTTTCATTTTCATGATGCCTGGTTGGCCTTCATGAAGCATGCCCAACACTTTAGTTTGTAATCTGGAAGGAATTACCACCCTATCACCCCACAATAAACACCCCTTTTGTATTGACAGCTCAGTCTGTCTGGTCCGGAAAGGTTTAAAGTTTTCAGTTTTTTGGTTTTCTGGCCAGCCTTTACCTACCCAATTTAAAATGTGGGTAGTCACTGGGTCTTTAGCGGTGACTCAGGCAACATCATTTGCATATATTGGCAGTTCGGGGCAGGCTTCTATTTGTAGGGTGGTAATTGTTGGCGCTGGGTCGTCCTCTGTCATTGGCAGCGATGTTCGACTTAATGCGTCTGCATGGGAGATCTGTTTTCTGGGTTGATGTATTAATGTGTAGGAGTACGCAGCTAGGAATTCTGACCATCGGGTCATTTGGGGAGATAAAATGTTTGGTGTGGGTTTGTTTCCCGCCAAAATTCCTAGTAGCGGTTTATGATCAGTCACAATGGAAAATGTTCTCCCATAGAGGTACTCGTGAAAACATTTAACTCCAGAGACAATTGCCAGGGCTTCTCTTTCTAGTTGACTATAGTTGCATTCTTCTTTAGAAAGTGTTTTCAAGTAAAAGGCGACGGGTGCCTCTCTCCCGTCAGGCAGTTGGTGGCTCAGGATGGCACCGACTCCAAATGGTGAGGCGTCACAGGTGACCGTCAATGGAAGTGTGTTACTAAACTGAATAAGAATGGTGTCTGAGGTTAACAAATTTTTTATGCCTTGGAATGCTTTTTGTTCTCTATGCCCCCAAGTCCAACTAGTTTTCTTATCCAATAAGCGATGTAACGGTTCTGCTATCATTGCTTTGTGGGGCAGGAATACGTTATAGAAGTTTATTAGACCCAAAAATGCTTGCAACTCCATTTTGTTTTTTGGCTGTGGTGCATCTCTAATAGCCTTGACTTTTTTTCTGTTGGGTGTATACCCTCTCCATCAATTAAGTAACCCAAAAATTCAACGCAATCAGTCATTAAGCAGCATTTTTCTTTTTTGACTTTCAGGCTGGATTCTCTAAATTTTGTTAGCACCTCTTTCAGTCTTGTCTCTAATTGGGTCATGTTTTTAGCCAAAATTAGGACGTCATCAAAATATGGAATGACCCCTTTAATTCCATTTAATAGGCGTTCCATAAGGCTTTGGAAAACCCCTGGGGCAACGCTCACTCCAAATTGAAGTCTGTTACATTTGAATGCCCCTCTGTGAGTTACTATTGTCTGTGCCTCGGTCGTTATTGGGTCTACTGGAAGCTGTTGATATGCTTGGGCTAAATCAAGCTTGGCAAAAAAATTTCCTCCCCCAAGCGAGTACAGTAAATGTTGCACGATTGGCACAGGGTATGCGCTTTGCTGCAACGCATGGTTCAGGGTAGCCTTGTAGTCTCCGCAGGTGCGTACTGACCCATCAGGTTTAACAGGTGTTACTATTGGTGTCTCCCATCTAGCATGGTCAATTGGTTCTATGACCCCTTGCTCAATTAATTTATTTAACTATTCATCTATTTTGGTACCTGCCTAAGGTGCCATTGAAGACGTCCTGGAACTCGTGTATCAGGCTCTCTTCCCAGTCGGTTGCAGCTACTCGGCTCACCCCGGTCATTCCGATGCCCAATGGTGCTAACCATTTGATGCCCAGGAGGCTGGGGCAGTCCCGGTCGACTATTGTTAGAGGCAGGACTTCAGCGTGCTGCTTGTATGTGACTCGGAAATGTCCTAGACTGACCACAGGGATTCGGTTTTCTTGGTAGTCTTTTAAAATTATTTTTTGTTTCTGGAGTTCTTTTAATTTGATGTTTGGAACCAGCCGTTTGATTGTGTTCCAAGACACCATTGACAGGAAGGATCCTGAATCGACTTCCATCTCGCAGGGGCTTCCTTCAATTTTTACAATTTTGACCTTTCTCCTGCTTTCCGTCTGGGCGCTTCCAATAGTGACAGTTTGATGGGTCTTTTCTCGGTTGCCGGTTCATTTGTTGTGCTCCCATTTCTTTTCGGCTTGCTTTGATTCAGCTGGTAGTGGGGAGTTACTGCGTCTGTTTGGGCTGTTATTTTTTCGATTTCTACAGACTTTTTTGATGTGTCCCCTCTTCTTGCAAGCTTGGCAGATAGCATCAAGGAATCTGCAATCAGCTCGAGGGTGGTTTCCCCCGCAGCCAGCGCATTCCCACCAATTTCTTTTTTCGCGCCTTTTTGTGTTGGCGTACAAGCGGTGGACCTCATTGTCATCATCTTCCGTTTCTGATGAACTGTCGAATTCTTCATGATGAGTTGTGGTGGGAGCTTGCTTCTTTCCTCTGGATAGAGTCATCGCATCATTATTTGAGTTCATTTGATTCATAGTGGCCGCTAACTTTTTCACGGCTTCTGCTGCTGTGGCTTCTGCGATCACTTCAGCCACTGTGATATTGGATTTATTTAGTAGTTTACTTTGTAAGTTAGAATCTCTCAGACCTAGGACAACTCGATCTTGCATGACTTCATCCAAGTTCAGAAACTCGCAAGCTCCCCCCAGTTGTCGGAGAGCTGCCACGAAGTCAGCGATGGTCTCGCCTTCCTTCTGATCCCTTTTGTAGAATTTGTGCCATTTGATGAGATTTGACACTACTGGTGCGTAGTGGGCCTTTAACATTTGGTGAAGCTCAGACCAGGTCATTTCTTTCACGTCTCTGGGCTTCGCCAATGCTTTGACCAGTTTGAATACGGTTGGTCCACAATGCGTTAGGAATATAGCCCTCTTCCGCTGGTCTGATATCTCTTCCATCTCATTGCTCTCTAAAAACATCAGGAAATGGTCTATGTATGATTCCCAATCCTCTTCTTTGGGATTGAAGGGTGCAGGCAGCGCGTTATTCCCAGCCATCACTTTCAGTCTGGAATTCTTTCTGCCGCATGCTCAGTCTCGTGTTTAGTACGATCCCACCTTCGTCGCCAGTGTTCCATCCAGAAAAACGCGAGGTAGACCGGGTTCCAACAACAAAGTCTTTATTAAGTCAAGCAACAGTAATGGAATAGTTTGGCTGCAACCGCAGCAGCCTTTTTATACAGGCTTGCCTGCCGGCTTGTAGTCAATAGGAGCTATTTGACTTTGCCGCCTTTCAGCGGCTCTTTTGGATTGGTTCCTTCATTAGGAACCAATCCAATATTGGTCTTTCTAGCCAATCAGATTGCGTTGTTTGAAGTATACCATTCTATACAGAACATATAGAGTGCAGATAATATAGGCAAAAAAGGTGAACATTTTTACAGAACTACAGATAAGTTGAGGCTGGGTGACAAATAATGGTTGGGAGAGGAAGGCCAGGTGAAGCACCCTTTGATGTGAGTGACATTGAATTGGCCATGGCCACCCAGTCATATGACCACCAAACCATGCCCACCCAGTCACATGACCACCAAGCACGCCCGCCCAGTCACATGACCACTAAGCCACACCCATCCAGTCCCACGACCAGCAAGTCATGCCTATCAAATAAGCCATGCCACAGAACCAGTATTAAAAATAATTTGAATTCCACCACTGGCCAACATTATAGAAGCAGATTTTCCCTGCATATAAATTATAAACTCTGTTTTAATAGAAGAACTGGAACATTAGATTAGACAAAATAGATATTTAAGATTAGCCAATAGTGTAAAGCAATTTATTTAAAAGTTTAACAATGGTGAAAGACAACCTCCCTCTCTCTAGAGACACAACTTTCACTTTGGAGGACTTATTCCCGGACTACCTGAATGAACAGGTAGAAGGATGGAGATCCATGGAACGGATCAGATAGGCTGTGTGTTATATGACTGAAATAGACACTCTTGCTGTGACTCAGTCCTGGGGAGGAGGAAGAATATGATATTAAGTCATGGTTATTTTCTTTTTTAAATGGGAACTTTATTTCTCTAAATCTATGTATTATTGTTCAGAACTTTGCTGCGGGAAATTAGAAGCTCTGTTAGAATAAATCAATCTATGCTTTAAACTATTTGCTTAAGACCTTTAGCCATTTTGCAGTTACCATGATATATAATTTGAAAGATGGTTTTGGGCCTCTGGAAAAAAAAAAAAAAAGTACTATTGAAGGCTATTAGTTCCAGAGTGGCTTGTCTGTCTTCCTGACTGTAATACTGGAAATGATTGTAAAACATAAATAAATAGTGCATAGACAGAAAGGACAAAAAGAAGGGTGAAACATTGATCCCAGGAACAGTTTGAGTCAGTACTGCTATTGGAATTTACAGGTTCAAAATAAATTTTAGTAAATGTTTTTTAACCATTTCTGAAAATAAACCTGACTCTCTTCAGTAGAAATGTTTTGGAGGTCATATAAGAAAATGCCATTTGTGAATTAGAGCATAAATTTACAGCAACCAATACACCTACATTTCAGTTCTCTTCATTTCTAAAATATGTGACTCCAGAGTTCAAGTAACTGATAGCAGCTCTTAAATATTTATTGCTTCCATTTCTCATCCCCATTTTTGCTTAACCTACTCTCACTTGATTCTCCTTCAGTTGGATTATCCAAATTTCCGTTTATTTTTAGTTGTAGACTTCCCCTCCCCAATGTATTCCAAAATGTTTTCAAAGATGGATTATTAGTTTGCATTACTCCCCTCCCTCCTTCAGTAATTAAAAACTGTTTTAAAATCAATATTTGGGAGTATATTATTCTATGAGCCAACCTCTTTCAGCAGTGACAACTTATTCCATATTGGCCAAAGTGATGTGATGGTTATTCCAAGCACTGCCATTTACTCCTATAAAATAAAGAGGTAACACTCCTACTTAGAGATGGTGGTCATTGAAAGTGCTATTATAAGAAACCTCCTTTTCAACTTTGATTTTGCTGAAGACACCTGATTGATTTGTTGCTTCAGGATAGGTGTTGTGATTTGTACCACTTGTACCATTAGTCATTGCTGAAACAGAACACTAATAAGTATTTCTGCTTTGTTCAACACAAAACACCTTCCACGCCACACTTACACTTGTAGGCAGAGGAGTGAAAGAGATGTGACAGAGTCTGACATAAAACTGCAAACATACCCCTATTGCTGCTTGCTTGTAATCATCCTGTAGATGGAACCTGCTCTTATCCCATTGCTGGGTGAAGATTGCAATGTTCCCCCCAAATTTTGTATCCTAACAAGGAGAACTATAGGACACTGGCTTCAAATTCAGTTGCATGAGTCTAAAGAATCAAAGATGTCCTGGGTATTTAAAAAATACTCATAATAATGATTATTTGTCCCCCCCCCCCCCAGTAAATTCATTTTCTATTAAAAAAAAAAGTAGCATTGGTTGTCTGTAAACTGGAAATATGCTGTTTCAAAGTTGAATTCAGATTATAAATATTTTAAGATTGTTAACAAAAATAAACATTTTAAAAGAGCTTTTCCAGATTTTTTATATTCTTTTGGAAAGATCAGCTTTTACTTCTTTTGTTGATAAATTCAGTCCAATAGTGCCACTCATGTTAGCTATTTTAAAAAAATTACTTAATACATACAAGAGCCCTTGTAATTCAGTGGTTAAAATACAATATTTCAGGCAAACTATGCCCACACTGAAGTTTGATTCTGATGGGGCTCAAGGTTGGCTTAGCCTTCCATCCTTCTGAGGCCAGTAAAATGAGGACCCAGATTGCTAGGGGCAATAAGACAAATATGTTTTGATATGGTAAACCATCCAGAGGGTGTTGTAAATTGCTATGGGACTATATATAAGCTTAAATGCTGTTGCTGTTGCTTTGTCACATTTCTTCTTTAACAGTATATTGTTGTTGTTCAATCATTTACTTTTTGTGAGAAACAATTTAACATCATTTTGTCAGGACTGTCTGACAAAAACTTCTTGAGTTTCCACAAATATGTATCAGCATGTCTAAAGCCAGGCAAATACATGTTTAAAAATACTCTACCTGACTCTGTGGCTTCTTCCCCAAACCCAAAAACTTTAACCTTAGACTGTCTACTGTTGACCTCACCCCTTTCTTAAGAGGTCTGTAGGGGGCATGCATAAGCGCACCAACATGCCTACCATACCTGTCCTATTGTTTCTTTTTATTTTTCTTATATGTATCCATTTCATGTATTCATAAGTATGTTTATACTTTTACATGTTATCTTATAATCACTTGGCAAAATAAATAAATTAAATAAATAAAAATATTAATAATTTTCTGCAGTTCCACAGTTCAAAAGCATCTTTTCTTCTTTGTTCAGCCTTTCTGGTAGTCCAGTTGAGATCATCTTCAGTAAACAATAGTTATCAGGATCAGGAATTCCATCTCTCAGTAACATGTTCATAAAGTTCAATGTCACATGACAGTACTGACTTACTACTGCAGTTCTGGCATTCCAGTTGCAGTTAGGAGAGTCCTACACACTTGTTAGGTGTGACATCATGTTATCCCTATTTGCTACATCCTCCTGACTTCCCCTTTGAGTTTGCTTGATGGAAGCCAATTGTGAAGGTCACAAATAGTGATCATGCAACCACAAGATGTTGTGACTGTTGTAATTTTGAACCAGTTACCAAGCATCTAAGTTGCAGTCATTTGATCGCGGTAACACTGTGCCAGCCACAACTGGCCCTAAGTCTGTTTGTTCACCATTACTGTTACTATAAATAATAAAAGCAGGAAATAAATATTTTTAAACTCTTGTTTCAGCCAATGAAGAACTAAAATTTGATTGACTGATTGACTGATCAAATACTTGATTAGTTTCTACAATTGTACACCTGCCACTGACTTTCAGCAGTTAGAAAAGTTAGAGAGTTAGAAAAAAGTTAATGACAATAAAAAAGCAAAATTATTAAACATGCAAGGCAAACATTCTCTGCTAGATTCCAGAAATTAATGGGGTGGTCCTTTGAGCATGAAAATTATTCTCTTCTTTTAAGAAGAGATAAAGATAAGATGTAGCAGCAACTGCCACAAAGCCCATTTAAGTTCCATTGGATACAGTGAGAAGTAGATAGTGTTCCTTTTTACATGAAAATTAATAAATAAATAACAATTTAAGGCAGGATTTTATATCGAGAGAAAGGATTGTGGAAATTGTCTGGGCTCACTGATTCAAATTTCATGTTTCAACTTTTCAGCTATGATATTTGGCATATGCAAATAGATTCTAGTCTTGCGAGTTTAATGAATGCTAAAGAGAGAAAGAGAAAATAAAGAATGATTCTGAATGTCAACATTTGACAGAAAGAACGTGAAGTAAGGCTGAGCAGTAAATCATGAGACTCATCCTTCAGTCCCCAATCCTCTAAAAGGCACTGATCCGAAATCATGACAAGGTATCTAGTGATGTGTAATTTGACTGTAGTGCATGTGTTCCCAAGGGTAAGAAAAAGAGCTTGCCAGCCAGATAGTCCTGCAGATTTTTAATTTCCAAAATTACATGTAACAAGCTAGTGTAGATAAAGTTAAGGAAAATGTTTTAGTACCTGCCAAGAATGAGAAATAGAAATAAAACTATTTTAATATATAAAAGCAAGCAAAGTATACTTTTTATCCTGCATGAATGATTAAATGTATATTGCTAGATATTAAACCAAGGCTCTGCAACTGATATTAATAGTGTATAACTCATAGAATTCCCTCAAGCATTGCCAAAATACATTGTGTTAAATTAAACCATTTGCTGCCTGGATAGAATAATAAAACAATCAAAATACCACAGTGATGTTTAGCCTAAGAAAAACCCATTACTGTGTTAGCTAATGAACTTTTCTCATAATATCGGATAGCAATGTTTGTGATATTTTGATTGTTTTATTACTGAGTGATTAAAATAATCTAGAAATAAAGAAGAGGAAACAAAAAGTGAGAAACCATCAAGCATACTTTTTTTCTCATTTCCTTTATAAAAAGAGAAGCATATTGAGAAAATTCTTCTAAAAATGTTGTGAATTAAGTGTATACTATGTATATAGAGCTGATAAAATATACATAGATCATAAAGTGCATCAATAAATATATAACTGTAGTTGTGGACTAAAATGTGTATTAATAGCAGGCAATACCAAAAAATATAAGTTTCTTCAATGTCCACCTTAAAGTTTGGATCAGAACAAGACTCTAACAATGCCCCTTTGCACTGTGCTTAACCTTTTGTTGTATGATCTTGATCTGTTTTATATGAGATTCACTGTTTATAACAAAAACCTGTTCTACCACTTTTGGTTACCAATTTGACTACTGATTCTCTTATCGTCTTCAATATTGAATCAAAAATAATTTCAACTACCACAATAATGATTGAGAATGCCATCAATTAAAGGTGATGTTCCGTCCGGAAAAACGCGAGGTAGACCGGGTTCCAACAACAAGTCTTTATTATATACAGCAGTGGAAAAACGGAACATTGGCT
>BLBF01000002.1:98459766-98498508 GCA_015471245.1 Laticauda colubrina
ATATATATATATATATATATATAATTTAAATTTTTGTAATACAATTATGATAAAAAGATTACTTTGGCCTAATATTATTAAATCATTATTGTGCTTAATGTTGTGCCCTCATTAAAAAGCACAAGAAAGGATGTTCTTCCTGAGTCAATTCAGAAAGTTCAGATTGCCCCTGGACCTATTGATACAGTTCTACAGAGGAATTACGGAGTCTGTCATTTGTAATTCTATAATATGTAATTGTCCGATTTGATACAGCAACCAAACAGGATACATACAGATAGTTAGGACTGCAGAAAAAAATAACTGCAACTGCAACCCATCTTCCATAGAGGAACTGTCTATGGGTCAGTAGGGCTGAGAAAATATCTATAGACCCCTCATATCCTGGACATAAACTGTTTCAATTCCTCCCCTTGGGATGCTGCTACAGGGCTTTGCATACCAAAACTTGATACAGAGATAGCTTTTTTCCTTCTGCTGAACACCTAATTCCAGCAGTCTTATGCCTAAGTATATTTATTCATGTGGTACAACTGTATTATTATTATCCTTTTCATCTTATCTACCACCTCTTCTTATTGGTATTATTATCATCATTATTATTATTCTGTTGTTTTGCATGTACACTAAGAGTTTCTGCACTGGAAACAAATTCCTTGTAAGTTTAATCACACTTAGCTAAATAAAGTATGCTCTGCTCTGCTCTGCTCTGCTCTGCTCTCCTCTGCTCTGCTCTGCTCTGCTCTGCTCTGCTCTACTCTACCCATTCCATTAACTAATCCAAGATTGCTCTACAAGTGATGAATAATAACAATATTCTGTACTTTTTGGTCATTTGAGTACAATATGGGAGTCAATTATTTCGGGACTGAAGTTTGACTGGATATTTTTTCTTCTAGTTCTGAATGGAAATATTTACACAATGTATACTGGAATTGCTATTCTTTCTGAGACATATATTTTGCTTTTAGAAGTCATGTCAAGTCATATTGAATTTAACAATTTAATAGGGCTGATGAAGGCATCTCAGTGGGTAATACTGCTTCATCAGAAAATAATAATAATAATAAAAATGTATATACCATGGCAAAACTAGAAGCCAATTATGGAGGAGGAGGAGGATTTGCCATAAAAGTGTTGAAATAGACTAAACTTTCAGAAATTGTCCCAGATTATTTTAAAGGCAGTCTTTTTCTTTATGGAAAAATTACAACAGACACAAAAATTTAAAGCATAACAGTATCGTTCTTATTTTCTGTCATAAGCATAAAATGTTCACACACTTCTTTTGGCTAATGGACATCTGTGATGTATATCAGCCAAGATGAGAAAGGAAAAGACATCTTTTAACTGAACAATTTGCTTTCTCCAAATGATCAGCTGTAAAGATGTGGTTTTGTTTTTGTTTTATCTTGCCTCTGATATTTTGCAAACTGTTACTTCAATGAGTTCATTTATTCTTCTTCCCATCAGTACCATTTCACTTTAGAGTATTCACTAACGGTACCTTCCTTTTTTTAATCTGAATAAATATGTATTATTTCTACAATTATTTATCATGACTTTATCCTGTAACACTTTTCTCTGCATGCCAGTTATTCATTGCATTTCTTGTATTTATATCCTACTCTCCAAGAGTTCAAGATAGATTTCATGAGGATCTCCCTTCAGTCAAATAGATCTCCTTTTACAAGATATTTGTTGGTGTCATGAAGTTTTTAGCATAAACCTATTATAAATATTATGATTCATCAACTTCGTTGCTATAAAAATTCTATTGATGTTTTTAAAAGACATGTTTGTAATTATATATAAGTATAATATTAGAATAGTATGTATAATAATGCATCTTTGTATTCCAATATATATGCATATATGTAGGCATTCATGTATTCTCTCAGTGCTCATCAGACATTATTCATATCTTAGACTATAATTTATAGACAATATAGTTTACTCCAGCTTTCAAATTATATTTTCTTCCATTGGCAGATTATCTATTACTATTATCATTATCTCATAAAGCCAATAAAGCTCTAGAACAGGGATGTCAAACTCAATCCTGGGGGCTGAATCCAGTCCACAGGGTGCTTAGATCTGGCCCATGGGGCCACCCTGGAAACAGTGAAGGACTGGCCAACCATGGGCAGTCCTCCTGAGCTCCATTTTTACTGGCAAAGGGTTGCAGGAGGTCATCACAACTGAAAATGGAGCTTGGGAACCCATTTTCACTCGCAAAGTGTTTAGGCCACCACAGGAACCTATGACACAAGTGACATCAAGCTGTCCATGCCCACTCTGGCCCCCTGAGATCAAACACAACCTTAATGTGACTCTCAATGAAATTGAGTTTGACATTCTTGCTCTAGAATATCTAACTTGAAAAACAAAATAGAGCCATGAAACTGAAGAACTGAGATCTGACTGATATTAGATACTATATATATTAGATGTCAGTATTTTTCTCTGTAAATTCAAATCAACTTCCCTGGGACCCTGTTAAAGCAAATAGCTGGCTTGATTCTTTTTAGAAGGATGATCTATATGATCTGGGCCATTTCCAAATTCCTTAATGAATGGGAAAGGGAGACAAAAGTTCTCAGAGAAAATGTTTTTCTTTCCCCACTTTTTTTCTCATCATCCTTAAGGTTCTATTAGCTGCTTAACATCACCTGGGACACAAGACTTCTTTGATTACAAAACAAATAATTTATTTCTGACTCCATGTCATGGAAATGAAATGTTAGTTTACATTCTCCTTGGGCAGTTAGTAAGTGTAAGAATCTCACCCACTAAAAGTACATAGTTGTCTAAGCTATGCACAAATAAGTAGCCATACTGAATCACTGCTTCAAAGAGAAATTTCTTGAAGTGTTGAGTTGAAAAATTGGGCAAGTGCTCTTCCTGTATAGGCAGATACAAAAAAAGTTCCAGCCTTTCTGATTTGCATTTAATATATCAACACATTTTCAATAAAATTATGTCCATTTCCTCGACTGGGAAGCCCTGATCAGGGTCACTCATGTCTTAATAATTTTCTATCTGGTTTACAGGGGAAAAAAAAATCTCAGATGCACTGATATTGTATGGCCATAAATTGCCATTGAAAAGATTCTTCTCATTTATATTTTTAATGTGTGCATAAAGATTATTTTACAGGTTAATATATGCTTAATCAAGTTTGTACTAGCATTAAATATGCAGCTTGAAGTTATGTGGCAGTCCCATGGTACACATGATTTATACAGCTTCACAATTTTCAGTGACAATTTGAAAAAGATGTCAGCTTTTTGTCATTGTTTTCTTTTTGTTGTTTGAGGATCTTTCTTTGTATTTTTATCTCTTGCAAGGCATCTAAATTGTAATATAACTCAGCTTAATGTAAACTCACAGTCACATAAAAGTCACATCTTCCAAATTACTTTGAAAGCAATGTTAAAAGTTTCTTGTGATGAAGAATTTTACATTGCATTTCAATGAGACATTTAAAACCTCACCTGTTCTGTATATAGAATAGTAGACTCCTAACACAGGATTCTGATTGGCTAAAAAACCTGAATGGGGGATTGGTTCAATAGGAACCAATCCAAGAAACCGCTCAAAAGGCGGCAAAACTAAATACCTGTCATTGGCTACAAGCCGGCAGGCAAATCCCTATAAAAAGGCTGCCGCAGCTTGAGCCAATGTTCCGTTTTTCCACTGCTGTATATAATAAAGACTTGTTGTTGGAACCCGGTCTACCTCGTGTTTTTCCGGACGGAACACTGGTGACGAAGGTGGGATCGTCCTAAACGCAAGACTGAGCACGCAGCGACAAATAAAACCAGACAAAGAACTATGGCAAGAAATAACGCGCTGCCCACACCCCTCAATCCCAATGAAGAGGATTGGGAATCCTACGTAGACCGTTTCCAGATGTATTTGGAAAGTAACAAGATGGAAGAGATCTCAGACCAGCGTAAGAGAGCTGTTTTCTTGACACACTGCGGGCCCAAAATCTTCAAGATGGCCAAGGCTTTGGCAAAGCCCCGAGATGTGAAGCAATTGACTTGGCCAGAGCTCCAAAGAATACTAAAGGCTCACTACGCAACGGTGGTATCAAAACTAATAAAGTGGCACAAGTTCTACCGAAGAGACCAGAAAGAAGGCGAGACCATCGCTGACTTTGTGGCAGCCCTCTGACAAATAGGGGGAGCGTGCAAATTTCTAAATTTAGATGAGGCGATGCGGGATCGAGTAATACTGGGTTTAAGAGACTCTAATATACAGAGCAAACTGCTAAATAAACCTGACATAACCGTAGCCGAAGCCATCGATGAAGCCACAGCCGCTGAAGCCGTGAAAAAATCGGTGGTCAAAATGAAACAGATGAACACGAACAACGATGAAACAAGCCTGGACAGAGGGAAGAAACAATTTCCCACCACCACTCACCACGAGGATATTGATGAGATGTCAGAATCTGGGGAGGAAGACGACGAAGTCCACCGCCTATACGCCAACAAGAAAGGGCGCGAAAAACAGAATTGGTGGGAATGTGCTGGCTGCAGAGGGAACCATCCTGGGGCCGATTGCAGATTTCTCAATGCCATTTGCAGGGCTTGCTAGAAAAGAGGGCATATCGAGAAAGTCTGCAGGAACAAAAAAAAGTACAGCCCAAACAGATGCAGCAACTCCCCCGCACAAACTGAGCCAAAACAAATTGAGAGAAAGTGGCAGCGGAACAAGCAAGCCACTAACCGAGAGAAAGCACATCAGACTTTCAGTATCGGAAGCGCTCAGACGGAAAGCGGGAAGAAAGTAAAAATAATCGTAAAAATAGAAGGCAGCCCCTGCGAAATGGAGGTAGACTCTGGGTCTCTCCTATCAATGGTATCATGGGACACCATCAAACAACTGGTCCCAGATATCAAACTCAAAGAACTCCAGAGAAAAAAAATAACCCTGAAGGACTTCCAAGGAAACCGAATTCCTGTGGTAGGCCTAGGACATTTCCGAGTCGCCTACAAACAACATGTCGAAGTACTACCATTGACCATAGTCGACCGAGACCGACCAAGCCTCCTGGGCATCGAATGGTTCGCACCATTGGGCATCGGGATGACCGGAGTAGACCGGGTGGCCGCAACCGACTGGGAAGAAAGCCTGATCCAAGAGTTCCAGGATGTTTTTGACAGCTCCCTAGGCAGGTATCGGGGGACCCCAATTTCCTTTAGTCTAGACCCCAAGGTAGCCCCTAGAAGACTAAAGGCCAGATGAGTTCCTTTTGCTCTGAAAGCAAAAATAGAGGAACAACTAAATAAATTAATAGACCAAGGGGTTTTAGAACCTGTGGACCATGCTAAGTGGGAAACGCCGATCAAAACACCAATTAAACCAGATGGGTCGGTTCAAATTTGTGGTGACTACAAGGCTACCCTGAACCACGCATTGCAACAAAGCGCATACCCGGTGCCAGTCGTACAACACTTATTACATTCTCTTGGGGGAGGAAAAGTTTTTGCTAAACTAGATCTAGCGCGAGCTTACCAACAGCTCCCAGTAGACCCCTTAACGGCTGAAGCACAAACAATAGTGACCCACAAAGGGGCATTCAAATGCAACAGACTCCAATTTGGAGTGAGTGTAGCCCCAGGCATTTTCCAGAGCCTCATGGAACGCCTATTAAATGGTATAAAAGGGTTATTTTGACGATGTTCTAATTTCGGCCAAAGATGCGACCCAACTAAAAAAAAGACTAAAAGACGTACTAACTAAATTCAGAGAATCTGGCCTAAAAGTAAAAAAAAAAAATGCTGTTTAATGACTGATCGCGTCGAATTCCTGGACTACTTAATAGACGGAGAGGGTATACACCCTACTGACAAAAAAGTCAAAGCTATTAAAGACGCACCAGAACCAAGGAACAAAACTGAACTGCAGGCATTTTTGGGACTAATAAATTTTTATGACATGTTCCTACCCCACAAAGTGACAATAGTGGAACCATTACACTGATTACTGGATAAAAAAACAATTTGGACTTGGGGTTATAGAGAAAAGAAAGCCTTCCAAAAAATAAAAAACTTATTAACATCAAACACCGTTCTTAACCAGTTTAGTAACACTCTTCCATTGATGGTGATTTGCGATTCCTCACCGTTTGGAGTTGGTGCCATCCTGAGTCACCAATTGCCAGATGGGAGAGAGGCACCTGTCGCATACTATTCAAAGACTCTGTCTAAAACCGAGCATAATTATAGTCAATTAGACAGAGAAGCCCTGGCAATCGTTGCTGGAGTGAAACGCTTCCATGAATATCTATATGGAAGAACATTTTTGATAGTAATGGACCATAAAGCGCTACTGGGAATTTTGGCAGGAAACAAGCCAACACCGAACATTTTGTCCCCGTGAATGACTAGATGGTCAGAATTCCTAGCAGCCTACTCTTATACTCTGACACATCGCCCCGGGAAAACAAATTTCCCATGCAGACGCGTTGAGCAGAGCACCATTACCAACTATAGAGGAAGACCCGGCACTGACGATGACCACCTTGCAGATAGAGACATGCCCCGATCTACCAATATCTGCAAATGATGTCGCCAGATCTACCGCAAGGGACCCATTGACTGCCCGTGTACTGAACTGGGTAGGTAAAGGCTGGCCGGAAAATCAAAAAACTGAGAACTTTAAACCTTTCTGGACCAGACAAACTGAACTCTCGATTCAAAAAGGTTGTTTGTTGTGGGGTAATCGGGTAGTTATCCTTCCCAAATTACAAACTAAGGTACTGGGTATGCTTCACGAAGGCCACCCTGGAATTGTTAAAATGAAAAGCCTTGCTAGAAGCTATGTCTGGTGGCCGGGTATAGATAGGGACATCGAATACTGGGTAAATTCTTTCAACAAATGCCAAAGAAACAGGCCTTCCCTACCACAAGCACCCATAAAGGATTGGAAAACCCCACGAGGCCCCTGGTCACGAATCCACATTGACTTTGCGGGTCCTACTAAGGGACATACTTTCCTAATTGTCATAGATGCATACTCAAATTGGCTGGAGGTTAAAATTATGCCATCTATGACAACTGAAACCGTTATTAAACAACTTGACAAACTCTTCACAACCCATGGCCTGCCGGACGTCCTAGTGTCCGACAACGGGCCAGAATTAACAAGTATCCAATTCGAACAATACCTAGCCTCCCTAGGTATAAGACATGCCCTAACCGCGCTGGCCCACCCGGCTGCAAACGATAGGGCAGAGAGAATGGTCACGTTTACCAAAGAAGGGTTAGAAAAGATGGACATAAAATAAATTGCCTACTCACCCTCCAGCATATCACACACAGTACTATAACAAATAAAAGCCCGGCAGAACTACTAATGGGAAGAAAACTGAGGTTGCAATTAGACAGATTGCACCCAAACTATACACCAGAACACCCCCCCCCCCGACTCCTCCACCCGTTTCAGGACATTTGAAATAGGCAACCTAGTCTATGCAAAAAGTTTTACCGGGGACCTATTATGGCTTCCAGGAACAATCACACAAATTACAGGCCCCCGGTCCTACCGACTAACCGTAGACGACATCAGGGAATGGAAGCAGCACATAGACCAGCTTCGGTCCCGAAACATAGAAAGAAGTACAAACACACAACCACAAATATTAAAATATGACGAAAATCAAACCAAAGCGGGGGGGAAATATGAGAAAATAATAAAGAACCATTTAAATTAAACACAGAATACGATAACAAACAAAAAGAGCAAAAAAGAAACTTACAGTTAGAAGAAAATTGTGAGAAGAGTCCACTCGAAGGGGCCAGCCAGGCCAGCTCGACCTGCCCGGAGAAAATAGGAGGGAGCGGCAAAACCGCTGGCCTAAGAAACTCAGGCGGCAGTAAAATGGCTGACTCACCCTTCCAGGCGGTTCCATGGAGAAGGACCGGAGAGACAGCAACCCCATCTGAATCGGTCGAAGTCTTCAGCAGAAATGAACTGCACAAGTCCAGTCGAGTCAAAAGAAGCCCCACCTACCTGCGCAACTACATCACCACGTAGGACTAAACCAAGAGGGGAGGGGTGTTCTGTATAAAGAATAGTATACTCCTAATACAGGATTCTGATTGGCTAAAAAACCTGAATGGGGATTGGTTCAATAGGAACCAATCCACGAAGCTGCTCAAAGGCGCCAAAACTAAATACCTATCATTGGCTACAAGCCGGCAGGCAAAACCCTATAAAAAGGCTGCCGCGGCTTGAGCCAATGTTCCGTTTCTCAACTGCTGTTAACTAATAAAGACTTTGTTGTTGGAACCCGGTCTGCCTCACGTTTTTCCGGATGGAACAATATCAATAAAAGGAGATAAAAAAAACAATATGTTTGCATTAAGGCAAAACTAGTAATAGATGGTCACTGATACAGGTACTGGGAAGAAAATGTAATAAATAGTTGTAATTTGAGTAGTGATTGCAAAATAAATCTCTTCCTTTTTCATTAAGTCATTCTTCACTGTTTGGGAGCAATGAACTTAACAATGATTTATGCTGGAACATGCTTGGATTTAGAAGAAAGAAGCAAAAACATGAAGATAAATGATACTAAAGCACCTTAAGGGGCCAAAAATATAAGCTTTGAGCCAAACTTGCTGCTTAAAATCTCAAATCAGCTATTACTCTTGAAGCAGACGTACTTACTAAAAATTACAGTTTTACCCGTTTCAATACATTTTCTGCAATTTGGTGATAATACGATTACTAAACATTAGAGAATCTATTAGAAATGTGGAGATCAGTGAAAATAAAGGAATATTTTCATTTTTAAAAATACAAGACAGCAATTGGGAAAAATTTGATTGTCAACAAAGGAAAAAAGATGGAGTCAAGCTGTTCTCCAAAGCACCTGAGGGCAGGACAAGAAGCAGTGGATGAAAACTTATCAAGAAGAGAAGGAACCTACAACTAAGAAGAAGTTTATTAACAGTTAAGAACAATTAATCAATGGAACAAATCGTGTTCAGAAATTGTGAATACTCCAACACGGGAAATTTTAAAGAAGAAATTGGATAACTATTTTTCTGAAATGGTGTAGGATTTTTTTGCTTAAGCCGGGGATTGGACTAGAAGACCTCCAAGGTCCCTTTCAATTCTGTTTTTCTTTTCTATACATTAATAAATATGATTGTCTTCTCCACCAAGATTAAAAACACTTATTAATGGGTTTGGTTTTTTTTCTCTGTACAATATAAATTGGTCTCTAACTCCAAATTATTGAGTTTAGAAATAATTACAATATACTTTACAATGAGACTCTTCTGGAAAGTTACAGTAATACCCAGGGGAAAAAAACACAAAGCTTGAATTAGAATAAATCTCATACTTCAGTATTTTATTATAGTTGCTGTTCGTTTGTTATTATTAGAATTCATAGTTATAGATCAATGATCTTAGGTTTTGAGGTAATTAATAGTGTAATAATTAATGTTTTGGTGCCAATAATGTATACCATACATGGCATTGCTTTATATATTTCCAAATATGTATTTTCAGAAAATTTGTGCACTATTTTGCAGTCACTTCCTCTTTTTTTTACTCAGGAAATGTATTGTCTAAGAAAGTTTTAGTTTCCAAGATTTTCCAGTTTTTCCATTCTTTCTTAAGTTATTTAATGGCAAGTTTTACTCATTAGAATTTGTTTTCACACTTATAATAATTTGTGTGACCCACTTTATAAATATAAGGGTTTAACATTCCAGTCACATAAGCTAATATGTAATTTTCCCTCCTAACATGGTAGCTTCTGGGAATTGCTCACTATTCTGCATTATGGAAACATTTTTTAAGCAAGTCAAATAACTGCAACATTAGCAAGATAGTGTTTATCATTTGCTAAAACATACAGAATGTGGGGGATATAGTGGTAGTATTATAGGAAGAATCAACTTGGGGAAGGGTCTGCTGACAGGATGTAGGGTTGACTGTAGAAAGTTTATTAGGTTAGATAATGCCTATTAATGCTTAAGGCTTAGGGGAATAGACAGGGTTTGAGGAATATGACTGGTGGTAGTTAAAGGTCAAGCAATAATATCAGTGCCGAGAGAGAGACTATGGGAATCTGGAAGTGGACCACTTGTGAGGAAGGACCCCTTTTTTCAAAGAATTAATTGAAAAGTGAAAAAATACTTTGATAACGTCTTTTTACCAAGTCTGAATAAAACATGAGATACAGAAGAAGTATGCTAAATTTCTTGTACTGATTTGGCTGCAATTGTGCATGTATGTATTTATGTGTATGTATGTATGTATGTATGTATGAGATGATTCCACCAGACTGTCAATCATTTGGAAGCCTGCACTCTCAAATAAAAAGATCTCCATGCCACAAGCCAGGCAAACACCTGGGCAAAAACAGACTCCTTCTGATAGCTTCAACCCAAACACCCCCCCACCAGGCACCCAGGTGAAACCCAGCTTGCTAATGAATAGCAGCTTGCTAATGAAGAGCAGCCGTCCCTTCACACGGAGCCAAGCTGCACTGAAAGCCTCCAACACAAGAACAGAGTGTTGCCAGCCAATCAAGCCACAAAACAGACAGAAGAAACCAGAAACACCAATCAATCAAACTCCAAGTCCAATGAACACAGATCCAGGCTCCCAGCCAATCAGAATGGACCAGCCTCAAATTTGAAACCAGGAACTAACTCTATACAGAAGCCTGAAGATGTCAGATGAGATTCTGCTGAAACGTTGCTACAACTTTAACAGAACCACAATGACGTGGGATAATACCCCAAGGAAGCTAAACAGCATATATATATTTAGCTTCCTTCGGGTATTATCCCACGTCATTGTAGTGCTGTTAAAGTTGTAGCAACGTTTCAGCAGAATCTCATCTGCCATGACTGCCAAATGATTGACAGTCTGCAGGAATCATCTCTTCTATTCATGCTTTCAGGTCTTTTTTCAATCTCTATGGCTTCTCTGATGATTCTGTGGCTGGGATTTTCTATAGTGGCTAGGGTTTTAGTCCCATTGAAGTTGATGTTGTGACCTGTGGTTTTCATGTGTTGGACTAGTGAGGAGGTGTGTTCCAGCTTTTTTACTGCATTTTTGTGTTCATCCAGGCGGGTACTTATTCTTCTATTGGTCTGTCCAATGTATGTGGCCGGGCATGATGCACAGGGAACTTTGTATATGCCTTGGTTTTCTAGGTCAATTTGAATATAATTTCCAATCATTTGGAAGCCTGCATTCTCAAATAGAAAGATCTCCACACCACAAGTTAGGCAAACACCTGAGCACAAACAGACTCCCTCTGATACCTCCACGTCAAACACCCCCCCACCAAGCACCCAGGTGAAACCTAGCTTCCTAATAGATAACAGCCGTCCTTTCACATGTAGCCAAGCTGCACTGAAAGCCTCCAACACAGGAACAGAGTGTTACCAGCCAATCAAAGCCACAAAACAGACAGAAGAAACCAGAAACACCAATCAATCAAACTCCAAGTCCAATAAACACAGACCAAGACTCCCAACAAATCAGGATAGGCCAGCCTCAAATTTAAAACCAAAGGCTGTGAGACCCACATCCATACAGAAGCCTGATGATGGCAGATGAGATTCTGCTGAAACGTTGCTAGAACTTTAAAAGCACTACAATGACGTGGGATAATACCCGAAGGAAACTGAACAGCATATATATATATATATATATATATATATAATGTATGGAGAGAGACAGACAGACAGAGAGGTTATGTATGGAAAGAGAGGGTGAGAAAATACAGAACAAAAATGTCTCAGAAATACAAGAGAATACCCTGAGAGAATAAAATATCTGCCTGACATTAAGCTGGGGTTTTCCATGAAACATCTGTTCCTATATAGCTACTATAACAACCTCAAAACCAATGTGACCCATACCCATAAAATCTAAAAACTGCCCATTAGATTAAGTTAGATTAATACTAGTTAGATTTACTTCTTTTATGAGGCAGAGCTGTTAGAGATGAATAAATAAAAGTCTCTAATCCTCTCTTAGATTAAAAAATGTGCCATGTCTAAAGTTACTTTGTTATAACTAATATACTTTAGATATAATAGAAGTAATATACTAGGAGATTGTAGTTTACCAACAAATTTCTGAGATTCCTTTTTCTTTAATAAATAGGAAGCTTTGAGATTTTTTTAAGTGCACCACTAGCACAAGAATATATTATATTCTTAATTAATATGTATCCTGTCATGTTCTTTATCTGCTTAGAGAATTTACAACCAACATGGCAGGTTGTGAATGTTTAATAGATTCATTTTCAAAAAGGAAAAGGTCAGCATTAACATAAAATTATTGTAAGATTTCTGACACAAATGTTCTTCTCTGTAGAACAGGTGTTGCTAGAAAAGCTAAAATCTGCCACCAAAACTAAGCTATCAAGATTATTTTTGATATTAAGAGCATTCTGGTTATGAGAAGTATGCTATACCTGCTTTTGCTACTGCTGCTATTGTGAAACACATTACACTCTCTGTGAGTTGGAATAGATTTTGCCAGTTCATATTTTTTGCATTCATGTGGAATTTAATATATCCTAATTAATTGGATTATTAATATTTGTTGTTATTGTGTTTACACAGCTGTGTATCTTTTTCCTTGCTTACTCTCCCTTTTTTCTGTTCTAGCTTCACTCTGACCAGGACAAAGGAGATGGATCTCTCAAGTACATCTTGTCAGGAGATGGGGCAGGGACTCTTTTTGTTATTGATGAGAGAACAGGAGACATTCATGCCACAAGAAGAATTGACAGAGAAGAAAAAGCTTACTATACTCTACGTGCCCAGGCCATTAACCGAAGAACACTGCAGCCAGTGGAACCTGAATCAGAGTTTGTCATCAAAATCCATGACATCAATGACAATGAGCCAACATTTCCAGAAGAAGTTTATATAGCAAGCGTTCCTGAAATGTCAGTGGTTGGTAAGTATATCGTTCTGAAATGGAAAAAACATGAGTTGGTGGGATCTTACTGTAAATTTAGATAGTTGGAATATAGGCTGGTTTACATTAAGAAGATTGTTTAAATTAAGCAGGACTAGGTTCTGCAAATGTTATTTTATGTGGAGATCCAATTAAATAATTTACTAAATAACATGATAAAAGTTTTTTTCCCTCTCTTTTCATTTTAAGACAGGGGTGTGGGTTGCATGTTATAATATTTTCCTATGTGGTGGTATTTATTTTATGTAAAAAGAAATAATATTAACATTTTAATTTAGCCATTTTACCAGTAGCTTAAATGGGAATCCCAAATTATTGGCACACTGGGTACCATACCAAAAAGCTTTGGATGACATGTAGAAAACTTGTGCAGACAAAATTTTCCTCTGTCAGTTGCGAAGGCCACACTGCTTGGATCCATACATTTATTGCACCAAGACATTATGACATCCTGGATTCTTGGAAGAACTCAAAACATATAAAGCTAAAATCAGCTGTGACTTCAAATTGTTGTAAACAATTTATGATTAACAACAACAATAATGTTTGTGATATTTGTGATACATTATAAATGTTCAGTTGACTGAGTTTCATATCATCATAATCATCATCATCATCATCATCATCATCATCATCTTGTTTCCACAAAAAAACACCCTACTTGGAACAGCTTATATCCTCCAATGCTATCTGAACAATTCCTAGGTCCTTGGTTAGGACTCGAGCTGTTGAGCTACCAACCAGCCACAAAGGTTGTGAATCTCACTACAGATTTAATAATAAGAATTAGAATAACATAATTTAATGCATAATAAAGTCAAGGAATCAACTTCAGCCAAATACATTCAAAGAATTTGCAAGATTTTAAAGGCCAAATTGAATGGTGGAAACATCATAAAAGCAATAAATACCTGGGCAATACCTGCCATTCAATACTCTGCAAGAATAACTGACTGGACCCAGATGGAGCTGGACAATTTGGACAGAAGAACAAGGAAGTTTATGACTATGAATCATGCCTTGCACCCAAACAGTGATGTTGATCAATTATATTTACAAAAAGCAGAGGGTGGTCAAGGTCTCCTACAAGTAAAGCAGACTGTAAAAGAAGAAAACACAGCTTGAATGATTACATCCAGAAAAGTGAAGAGCCAGTGATTAAGGAAGTACATAAAGGCCTTTTTAAGACAACTAAGTCAAAAGCTGAATACAAAAAAGAAGTAATTGAGAAGCAAACTGAAAATTGGAAAAGCAAAGCGATGCATGGCTAATACATGAAAAGCATTGAAGGCAAAGCTGACCAAAAGCTTTTGTGGAACTGGCTAAAATCAGGAATACTGAAAAAAGAAACTGAAGAGTTTAGTTTTGCTGATCAAGAACAAGCCTTAGCCACAAATTGCATGAAAGCAAAGATTCAGCATGTCACCACCAACAGCAAATGCCACCTCTGTAATGAGAAAGATGAAACAGTTGACCATTTAATTAGTGGGTGCAGCAAAATTATACAAACTGATACCTAGAATGCTGTAACCAAGTTGCTAAAATCATTCACTGGAAACTGTGCCAAAAGTTTGAATTTGAGTATAGTAACAACTACTGGGAACATCAGGTTGAGAAGGTTCTGGAGAATGAAAATATTAAGATTTTGTGGGACTTCAGAATTCAGATTGACAGGCACTTGGCCCACAACACACCTGACATAACAATAGTTGAAAAGAAAAAAGGTTTGGTTCATTGACCTTGCAATACCTGATGATGTACAAATTGAAGACAAGCAGCAAGAAAAAATCATAAAGTACCAATGAACTGGAGATTAAACACGGTTAACAAGAAGCTCACCTGGAATAAGCACATCAGGAACATTTCGTCCAGAGCTGGACAGAGACTTGGTGCTCTTAGGAGGGTAGCATCTAAACTGGATGCCCCTGGGAGAGCCACAGTGTACAAGGCCCAGATAAGAAGTATCATGGAATACGCCTCTCTGTGATGGCTGAATGCATCTCCTACAGTACTTCAACTACTTGATCGTATACAGAAGAAGGCCCTACGCATCATCGGAATAAATGAGGACGAGGCATGCTCCAACTTCAATATTCCTTCACTTCACCATAGACGTCAAGTTGCAGCTGCAGTTGCCCTGTACAAAATGCAGATAGGCCTCTGCCCTCAAGACCTGAAAAAGCTGGTTCCCCCACCTTATACAACGAGAAGAACAACTTGCTCTAGTGTGTCAACTCCGAGACATGCTCTTGTGGAACCCAAGTCCAGAACACACTCAACTGGCAGGAGTTTTGTACACACTGAAGTCAGAGTCTGGAACAGCTTACCAGAAGACATTGTAGGCATGATTAGTGACAGAGGGTCTCAGTCATTCAAGAGTCGCGTCCACAACCACCTTCTGCAGATTGTATAGTATATTATTTATTAGGCCCCACTTTTTTCTTTTTGTCATTATTCTTCTCTTAAGCTGCTGTGAACCCTTGATTAGGCCATGAGGTTGTCATGTATAGTGCACAGCATTGTATGCATGATCTTGATACTTAGTGTCATGCCTTGTGGACTATTGTTTACAATAGCATGTATTAAAAAAACAAACAAACCCAGAACTTACAAATTGAAGTTGAGTGACTTTGGAAAAAGAAATTGTGTGTTATCCCAATTGTAATTGGAGTCCTTGGAGCAATACCTATAGAGCTACCTCACTATTTGAAAATTCTGAACTTATCAGTCTTGAATACCCTGATTTGACAAAACACCACCTTACTTAGAACAGCTTATATCCTCCGACGCTACCTTAATAGTTCCTAGGTCCTTGGTTAGAACTCAAGCTGTTGAGCTACCAACCAGCCCCATAAGTTGTGAATCTCACCAAAGATTAACAACAATAACAACAACAACAACAGCAATATCATATATTATTGGATGGCACGGTGGCTCAGCAGTTAAGATGCTGGACTTGTCAACTGGAAAGCCAGCAGCCCAGGTTCAAGACCCAAGTGCCACACCACAGGGTGAGCTCCAATTCTTACCCCACTCCTGCCAAGCTAGCAGTTCAAAAGCATGCAAATGTGAGTGGATAAATAGGTACCACTTCAGGGGGATTATAACAACATTATGTGATGTCACTGGCTCAATGACCTGGAAACAGAGATGACCACTGGCCTCTTTAACCAGCAGTGGCTAGTGGAATAACATCCTCAGAAACCCCCTTAAAAAAAAACTACATATTATAATAGCAATAACAAAATTATCATCATTCAGTTTTAAAAGGCAGTTCTACTTGGGATAGATTATTTCTTGTAGTAATATCTTTAACAACATTTGCATATCCCAGAGCATTGGGAAGGATTTGATAGGTGGATAAAAATACCAAATCCAGTTTAAACATCTGACTGATAGTGTGATGAATCATAATATGGGGAATTACCAATAAACAAAGATTGCTATCATTAAAAGTAGTGCCCACAAAAGATCTGCACAATAAAGAAGAATGTGAATAAGGCTCTTGCAAGGATTAACACAACAATGGTGGAATTTGAGTATTGAAATGAAAAAGCCAAAAGCACAATTATATTTAATCCCAAAGTGGGAGATCAGATGGAAGCCACGATAAAGAAATAATGATCAAATGTAAGTACTTTTTTTAAAAAGGGCATTAAAGAGTGAAAACTGAAGGATGTAAGCAGTGGTGGGATTCAAATTTTTTCACAACCAGTTCTGTGGACGTGGCTTAGTTGGTGGGCGTGGTGGATGCTGCAACAGTCATAAGTGTGAAAAATGGTCATAAGTCACTTTTTTCAGTGTCATTGTGACTTTGAATGGTCACTCCACACAAGTAACAACAAAGGAGGGGGAATAAACTCCAGAGAAGTTCCTGAGACAGGAAGTCTAGTCCTGCCAAGAATGTAAGAAGGGTTAATGGAGAGGCTTCTGAAAGCAACACCAGAATGTTTCCTTCCTGCCTTCCTTACAGGATTAGGCCAGTAATTTCTTCGAACAACTGGTTCTCCGAACTGCTTAGAATGTTAACAACCAGTTCTAGAGAATAGGTGTGAACTGGTAGAATCCCACCTCTGCTTCAAACTAGTGCAACTAAGGACAGATTTTTTAAAAAATCAAATGTTTCAAAGTGTAAATTGTACAAAGCAGGAGAAACAGTAGGTCATATACTCAGCTTGTGCATGAAGATTGCACAAACTAATGATAAACAATGACATAACACAGCTTGCAAACTAAACTTTTAACTGGAACAACTGTAAAAATAATCATATGCTAATAAAGAAAAAATGGTGGGAATGTAGAGTTGAAAAAATAGTAGAAAATGGGCAGATTAAAATTTGTTTATTATATAATTTATTTGCAAACCATCTCATATCCAACAACTTTGGATGGCTGGAAGCATGAAAAATACTGTGGATTTTCCAAATTCAGACTGATAAAATCTTGGCTCATAATACATCAGATTTATGTCATGGTTGAAAAGGGGAAAGTATGGACAATTGATGCAGCAGTTACCTATGCAATGCTAATACATACAACATCCTAGGTTCTTAGGAAGAATTCTGTTGATATGAAGGCCAATACCAACCAAAGAATTGGAAGCTGTGGTTGATCTTCTACATCAGAAGAAAGCAAGATTAAATTTTTGCTGCATATGATTCTTAAATATTATTATTATCTGTAATCTGGCAGCAACCTTTCTGATTGCCAAGATTAGCAGTATATGCAGTTAAAAGATTTTGAGATCCAATGATCTCTGTCAACCTTAAAATAGCTGTTCACAGTTTTTTTTTTTTTTTCCAGCCATATTAGGTTGTTCTGGGCTTAAAATGACTCCACAGCTACTTCAAAAGCAAACAGACCATTTTGAACATAGGCGAGGCATGGACTGCTGGGGGTTTCCAGCTGTGGTGGGATTCAATTTTTTTTTTACTACTGGTTCTGTGGGAATGGCTTGGTGGGCATGGCAGGGGAAGGATACTATAAAATCTCTAATCAGAGGAGGTATTTGCCAGTTCTCCGAACTACTCATAATTTCTGCTACTAGTTTTCCAGAACTGGTCAGAACTGAATACCACTCTGGTTTGCAGGGCTTTGGGAAAGCCCTTAGCTAAGATTCTGTGCAGTTCAGAGAACTCCCAAATCCCATTCCTGGCTGGCCCCACCCACCCTGCCTCATCCTTCCCAGGAGTCCCCATGTGGCCTGTTATAGATGCAGGGTAATGCAGGGTACATGTGGAGGTTTGGGAAAGGTAAAAAAGGGCCTCCCAGAAGTTCAGAGAGGCTGAAAATGGGCCCGTTTCTGGCTTCCAGAGAGCTTCCAGAGCCTGGGGAAGGCAAAAATGCCTCCCCCCACTGTGGTGCAGGAGTCTGATTAGGCCACACCCACCATGGCCACACCCACCATGGCCACACCCACCCAGCAACTGAGCAGATAACTCTTTGCTAAAATTTTTGAAGCCTACCCCTGACATAGGCTTATCCCATCTCAAATTCAGAATAAATGTTTCAGGCTACAAATAGGCCCTTTTGAGCTTAAGATATTTCAAATTTCAAATGTTTTGCATTATTTAGCCAAGATAAGCTTATATTTATTCAGAATTTAGTCCTATTCTTCAACTTTAATTAGAAGAAACACCATCAACCCTAACCTTATTTCATTACTTGTCTTCAACTTCTTCAATTATCCTCAAGAAAGTCCATTAATTAGCATTTACTCTAATTGAAATCCTTTTATTAAAATGATAATGAGTAATTAATTAAACTTTAACCCTAGTCTGAAAGTAATTTAATATTGAGCAATTAAGATTTGTCAGCCCTTGGATGACCTTGTCTGGGATCAGAAGCTAAGAAGGTTCATATCTGGTTATGGATGGGAGATTTTCTAAGCTGTGACTGAGAAGTCACAAAGTACCCCCTATAAAGGCTTTTATATTACTTTTATATTCTTGCCAATAAAATTGTATTAAGTCACTAAAAGTCAAGCTCAATGTGAAGGAGATTTTGCTTTAATTAAGATTTAATTACTGCCACTATATTACTATTGAACAGAAACTAATTATGCAGGTAGAAGTCACTAAGAGAAACATCTGATATAAAACATACTGAAAAGCTCTGTTTATTGTGAATATGTGTGCCTGTGATATGCTGTATATTTCAGAACCGAAAAATGACAAAACTATTGAATACAATACAATGACACTTACTGAATTGGGGGAGGGGTAGATTTTTTGGGGGGAGGTCAAAAAGAAAAATTCCCAAGAAGAGCAATTCCAGACTAAGACATTGATGTGAAAATAGCTGTGCTTATATTCAGATTAAACCAAATAATAAAACACTGCTTTCTAGCTATGCCTCCTCATTCAGGCAGAAGATAAAAATGAACCAGGAAATCTAGCAAAAGATAGGGAAAGAGCCTCTGAGAATACTGGCTTCATGCATGATGCAATATGTAGCTAATAACCTTATCCACTCTCAGAAATAATATAGTTATTCCAGCCTTTGATATGCGATCTCCACTCTACTGTTTCTCTGGAGGAGATGTTTGTAACAATAATGGTATTTTGTGTTTAGTTAAAAAGTTGGAGGATGTTCTGAAATCTAATCTTTTTAATAAGGACTGCATATTTTAACCGATATGGTCATATGACTGGCAGGACAACAAAAGTAAACTCAAAAAAGAACTTGCAAAACAAACTAGAATGCAGTCTTCAGAAATTCAATTCAAGTCACTGAGGTTTACTTTGAACCAGATACATATCTCATTGTTGTGAGATAAAGTTGTTATTCCTGGCAGAAGGCAACCCATTGTTCTATCTGTATTTGCAAATGTAATTAATTATATACTAACTATAAAATAATAAGTTATTAACTGATAGTTCACCTAAAATAAAAGATATGTACAGGTAGAAGTATTGTAGATTTACGGAAATAATCCTTATGAGAGTAAAATGTGAATATATAAACTATATAAAGATATAAGAATAGTAATTATAGTGGAAACTATTATTTAATATTAGATAAATGTAATATAATGTATTATGATATTTAAATTAAGAACCTGTATGGATGCCAAGAATGCTGTTGGAATTATGATATTTTATGATGTAATAAAAGAAACTCAATAAAAATACATTTAAAAAAAAAAAAGAAGTATTGTGGATTTACGGCCATAGTTGAGCCCAAAATTTCTGTTGTGAGACATTTGTTAAGTGAGTTTTTCCTCATTTTATGACCTTTCCTGCCACAATTCTTAAGTGAATCACCTCAGTGGTTAAGTTAGTAACATAGTTGTTAAATCAATCTGGCTTCCTTATTGACTTTACTTGTCCGAAGGTCCCAAAAACATGAGCCTACAACAGCCATCATGAATATGATTCAGTTGCCAAGTATCCAAATTTTGATCATGTGACCATGAGGATGCTGCAATGGTCATAAGTGTGAAAAATAGTCATAAGTCAATTTTTCAGTTCTGTTGCAACTTCAAATGGTCACTAAATGAATTATTGTAAATCAAGGATTACCTGTAGTATGAAATTCAAGCTGTACATTTTTGCCCATCTTGGATAAATCAGAAAAAAAAATACATTAAACTGAAATCTTCGGGGGAAATTCCATAGTTCAGCAGATCAAAATTATCTTGTAATCAGACCTTGAATTAAAATTGTAGAGGGAGCCAGACATTTTGTATTTTTTAGATACTGTGTCTCTCTGTGTTTTATTTCTACTTTTATTATTATTTCTATATAAACGTTCTTTAGTTTCTCTCAGTTTGTAAACGTTCACATAATTCTTTCAACTAGACATACTCATGATGTACCTTGTTATAGAAGAGAAAGAAAGGAATTTGCCAAAGATATCTGTTCCGTCTGGAAATAAGGTGCGTGAGTCCGGGTTCCAACAAACAGCTCTTTATTCAAACAGTTAAGTGACTTGTAACGGAACGTTTGCCCAAGCCGCGGCAGCCCTTCTTATAGCGGCTTGCTCACAGCTTGTGGCCAATGACAATTGTTTAAGTGTTCCCGCCGACAGGTCGGCCA
Organism: Laticauda colubrina; assembly: GCA_015471245.1. Taxonomy (NCBI): domain Eukaryota; kingdom Metazoa; phylum Chordata; class Lepidosauria; order Squamata; family Elapidae; genus Laticauda; species Laticauda colubrina. Next base: position 98,480,793 of record BLBF01000002.1, read on the forward strand.
ATCGGAATGGTGCTAAAGTAACCAATCCAAGAATGGCCTCTTCAGCCAATCAGTTTAAGGTATTTGGAGTCTACCAAGTTCTATACACAACAATATCTGCAGGGCTTTATTGTAGATTCATAATTTGAAACTGCTTATTCTCCCATGAGCTGTTCAGAGCATCCAGTAGTGGGAGGTGCTTCAGTCTCTGCATGTCTAGGCTGGGCTTAATTTGTGGAACACTTCTCCTCCTCCACGGGACTCCTCACTAGCATTCCCCAGTTTGGGCTCAGCCTCGTGAGGGATAGGCAGTGCTTTTTCATTACTCCTTGGCTGAAACAGGATAATTTCTCTTCTCAGGTTTGGAGACAGTCAATTCGTCTTTCAGGTTCTCTCAACAAATTGCTTAATGAACTATCCACGCTGCTTTTTCCATTTGGCCATCGGTGATCACTATATCGGGAAGCACTTTTTGTGTCCTGAAGTGGAGGGAGTCTTTGGCTTCATTCCATGATTTGAAACTGCTTATTTCCACACATACATACATCACTTACTCCATACTTTTAAATATCCTTTGATATCTCTGAAGTGGAAGCTCCCTTCTAGGTTCCTCTAATTCTTTAATCTCAGCTTTGATGATAAATTCTCAAATCTTCCGATTAAACAACCTGCACTTTATTCCCTGTCCATATTTCAGTTTGAAGTGGAACATCATTAATAACAGAGGTCTGACTACTTCCTGCCCTGTTTATTAGAAAATATGAGGGGAGATGTCTGTGCCTGTGTTTCCTTTTCTGCTTCCTCACCAATTAAAGAAAATATGTATTATTTTCTCACTGTTGTCCCCATTTTATTAGATTTCATAAAGAACTGGCAATCATTACCTAATGTTGTTAGACGCAAACATGTTTTCAGTCCTCAAAAAGGCATACATTTCTCTCATACTTTACCACTCTCCAGAATGTTATTAAAAGAAGGGGGATAGGATTTTGTTGGTGGGTAAAAAAGAATATATGAAGGGGTGGGGGGGAGTAATCTCTTCCTATCATAATTATAAAACTGAGAAGTACTGCAGATGAAAGATTGTAAGGAAAATGTTATTGAATGAATGGATGGATAGATAGATGGACAGAAGGCTAGATCAATCAGAATAGAGCTGGAAGGGACCTTGGAGGTCTTCTAGTCCAACCCCTTGCTCAAGCAGGAGACCCTATACCATTTTTAAACTGTCCAGTCTTAAGAGAGCACAAAAACATGGAGAATCATTTGTAGAATGGAACACTGTTCTGGGAAATTGTGCTCCTTGTTTACATAGTTGAATTCACCTTGGATTTAAGGAGAGGTTGCTGCTCATAAGCAAGAAGAACTAGAAAACAAGAAAAAACACAAGAAAAACTACATCAATTAATCTGCTTGATGAGAAGAGACCTTTCCCATAACTAATTAGCCACGTGGAGCACTGTTTCAAGCAGCCAGGAATTGCTTGTTCATTCATTGTGAGTCACTATGACTGGTAACACAAATAAAAATATGTCAATGACATGGCATCCTAATGCTATATTTGGAGGACAAAAGGCCTGTTAAAAAGATTCATTTTGTTTTTATATAAGAAAAGAAGATACACATTTTATATCTTTTTTGTTTATATATATTCTAAGGAATTTCACAATAATTTCACATCATAAGACCCTATAGTGCTAGCTGTTTAAATTTCTCTCACTCCTTCATTACTCTCTAAGTAGTATATATGTCCTAAATATAAATCCGTTGTGTACGAAAACAATCAGTGATTATCCCAGAAGTTGTTGGCAGATTAAAAGATCTAGAAGATCTGGTTTAAGCCTTAGTTTTCAAAGCTCCCTTCTCAATAACATTTTTTCCTGAAGCAACAATTTTCATTGCTTGTGTTTGCATATGCATATTTACACATATCTCTTTCTGAGCCTGCAGGTTAGAGGATCTTTTGTTTGTATGTGTTTTGTGATTCTAATAAGATAAAACAAATTCCCTAGATCTGCAGCTGCAATTCTGTCCATGGTTGCTACTTCTCAATATTCATTTGATTTCTCCTCCTAACTTACTTGTTCTATGGCTTTATCTACCAAACTTTTGCAACCTTGGATTTTCAGGATTTAATAGCTCATCCTTTGAATTACTCCAGCTTTGATTTTCTCAGCATTGCTGATTGCTGTCATCCTTCCTTGTTGAGCTTTCAGATTTTAATCTTTTCTGCCTTGTATCTCAGAAATATCAGGGCAAAAGTCACACAGATATTATCTCTCTTTGGGTCCATAGGCAGATTGCAGAAGTTATCCTACTAACATTTGGAGCCATTTTACCATAATTTGTTTAGTGGTCTTGTTGCATAATACTGTGATGATAGTTTCTTCATCATACATTGTGTGTGTGTGTATGTGTGTGTGTGTGTGTACTATAGATATTATTACCTGAAGTGTAAATCATCAAAAATGTTTTGGTATGGGAAGAATAAAATTGAGAGAGCATAATGGCAAAGTATACATAAAGTCGTTCATTTGTATTTTGGCTGCTAAGATAAACTCATCAATCTGGGACATGCTACAGCATAGATGATTAGATTAGATTAGATTAGATTAGATTAGATTAGATTAGATTAGATTAGATTAGGCAGGCAGGCAGACAGATAATCTTGTCTCAAAGGTGCTTTTTCAAAAAGCAAATTGATTTTTTTTCTTTAAGGAAGACATTTTATTTCTCATCCAAAAAGCTTCTTCAGAATTGAAGGAACTTCTTGAATGAGAAGTGAAACTTCCTCAAGAAAAAAACAAAGTCCAGTTGCCTTTTGAAAATGAACTTTTGAGACAATCATGACCCGAACGACTGAGAATCTTCATAGACAATCATGCTTCCAACTACAAAACAATGCTAGCAGAGGTATCTGACTTTTACCAACATTTTATTCATTTGTTAAATTTATATCTTAATTTCCCCCCCCCCCCAAACTTAAAGTGCAGAGAGGCTTAGTTTAGAAGAAGGAAAATCAGATCCTTCCTAAAAGTTCTCAGAGTATATTTTAATGATGCAAGTAGTTTACTTTATTTGGGCAAGATTCTATCTATTCTATCTATAGTTGAGGAACAATTAAGGAAACTGCTTAGAAGTAACACTGTGTATCTGTCTGGGTTTTGGAGCCTGACATTTTCACACTGGCCACATTAACTCACTACATTTTTCTAAATTTCAAGAAAGAAGGAAAATAAAACCTATTGAATCTTGCTTTTCTTTGAGTAATATCTCTTCAATTGTTCAATCAATCAATCAATCAATCAATCAATCAGAATAGAGCTGGAAGGGACTTTGGGGTTCCCTTGCTCAAGCAGAAGACCCTATGTATAGGGCCTATACCATTTCAGACAGGTAGCTGTCCAGTCTTTTCTTTAAAATTCCAGTGATGAAGCACCTACAACTTCTGAAGAAAAGTTGTTCCGCTGGTTAATTGTTCTTCCTAACAGTGGGAACAATTAACCAGTGGAACTTAATATTATATACAGTATTATACAGAAAAAAATCAGAGATGGTATTCAGCAGATTCTGACCAGTTCTGGAGACCGGTAGGGGAAATTTTGAATAGTTTGGAGAACTGGCAAATACTTCCTCTGACTGGAGAATTTACAGTATCCTACCCCTGCCATGCCCACCAAGCCATGCTCACAGAACCAGTAGTAAAAAAAAAAAAATTGAATCCCACCACTGAGGAAAAATGACAGTTTCTCAAAAAATTGTTCCTTGATGAATTTAGATAAAGCTCCAGCTGAAAAAAAAAGGAATGGAAAATAGTACTACGCAGTTTGGAAATTCCTTCTGAAATGCTTGAATGCTTTGCATAGGGTCTGAGAGCTTTACAATGCAATGCACATGAGCATGCTACTGACAGGGATAAAAGCATGGCTGGCAGGCAAAAATGAAATAATTCTCTAGAAAGGTAAGTATAATATGCAGAAATATAACAAGCACGGTACTGCTGGAAGGCTGAGTCAGGAATTTCAGTTAAATTTAACTCAGAGGTCTTTGAAGGCTGTGCAGTTTCTAAAACGACTAAAGATAGAGATGAAATAGAAAGGAAAGCTCTTAATGTATTCAAATTGATCAGCATGGATTAGTTTTCCAAGTGATTAGCATGGGGAAATGGAAGACAAAAAAGCTACAGGGGAGAATTCACTGTGCCTTTAAAACTGACCAAATTATTCTTTGCAATTTTATTAAATGGTTGAAACCCATCTTCTGCTTTAATTATCAGACATTTATCTCTGATAAATTAATTTGTGCCTTCCTGGTGTGCTTTTATCAAACATGTGGGTGGGGTAGTGATGAAGATTTTCTTGGACTTTTTCCCCATTGTTTCTAAATTGCCAGAGTTTGAACAGAAATAGAAAATAGAAAAAAGAGGTATGCCAGCATAGGAAAGAAAAAAAAAATTCAGAGGTTTCCCATTTTTGCTTAATTTACTTCCAGGATTATAGCAAGTTTCTTCTATACATTAAACTGATTTGGCTTATTCACAAGATAATCCAGGAGACATATATCCTAACCAGCCTCAAACACCTTAAATAGCTACCACTGCACTGCTTGTGTGAGATACCTCTTTGAATAACATTTCTGAAGAAGTTTTTTGCACTATTATTCCTTATCTTTTAAAACAGATATGGTCAGCCATTCAGTAGTAGGTAAGGTGAAATATTGAATTAGAAGCATGCAAGCTTTTAAGGCCTTTCTAGTGATTTATGGCATGTTGATATCAACTTTCAGCCATCTTTGAAATGAAGCTCCCTCTGTTTTCATGTTGGTTATTTGGTAATTACCAAAAATGCTAGAATAGAAAATCCTTCAAAAGTACATAACAAGTTCAGAGTCAGGGACTGCCAACATCTCTTCAAGGAACATAAATACTTCATGTGTACTTTGGCATTACATTCCCTGACTTTTTTTAAGGCTTTAGATGAGTATGTGTCTGTGCTTTTATTACCCAAGTATATATACACATCAAGAACCAATAAAACACATATTATTTTACATAATATATAAAGAAAATCTCATTGTCCCAGGAAGCAACATTTATTGGTGGTGAAACATGGCCAAAGTTCTTTGTCCACTAAATATTACTAAAGTCACAGAATGCCCGAAAAGCAATAACGTTTCCTTTTTCCTTGCAACATTCCCACCCTGCCTGTTGATAATGTGTCAAAAACTGGTGTGAACATGGTGTGTGAACATGCTAAAGATGTTCTCAGAGTTTTGAGACCTAAATGTTGGAAACAACACAGAAATGACATACTGAAATAATGGTGACTTTTATTTTTTAGAAATTGGAGAAAATATGACCTATCACTAAAAATGGTACCTCAGCTGTCAAAGTTCTGGAAAAGGGATACTTTTATTTTATTTTTATTTTTTTCTCAAAGGACTGACTGGAGGAAAAACAGAGAGGGAGGGAGGGAGACTTTCAATGAAATGTATGCAATTCTGAACCTTCCAGGGTATGATTTGAAAAAGGCATCACTACTATGAAAAAAGAAAATAAAATGGGAAAAGAACTACAGCTTTTAGTAAACGGCATGAATCTCATGAATATCTGATGCTGAGGTATTTGCATTCTTGTTTCAGTAAAGACAGTATAATTATCTAGAGGTCTCTCAACTCTCCTGGTCAAAATATAATGTTGATAAATGTTTTCACAAATAGAGCAACAGTAGAAAAATGCAAATTGTTTTTGATATGATACCTAATTAATTTCCATTTGAATTTTCCAGGTACTTCTGTTATTCAAGTCACAGCCAGTGATGCTGATGACCCTTCATATGGAAATAGTGCCAGAATTATCTACAGCATACTTCAGGGCCAGCCATATTTCTCTGTGGAGCCAGAAACAGGTGGTGTTGTAGTTATTGTTCTTAATTAAATATTTCTGCCTTGCCAGAAAATGGTACTCACATTATTGTTCAGCTGCATGTCATATTCAAAATAGCTTAAATTCTCTTAAAGTAGATGGTAAAATGTTACTTAATTACTATAACAAAATTCAGATCTGGGTACTAATTGGGTAGCGGTGAAATTTTGATCTGGATTTACCTAAGAAATTGTTGTTTCCTAATCTGAACGTAGAGGAAAAAAGCTAAACAAAGGATTCACACCATAAAAAATGGATTAGTAATGACTATTTCAAGAATTCTGGGAAATTTTTAATATAAAGGAAATTATTTGTAGTGCAGGGTTGAAATGAGATGTTCTCGTTGCTCTCTAAGCATGATTGTTTTCTTGCAGACATTTCATTACCAGGCTAGGTAACCTACTCTGGGTAATGAAACATCTGTAAGAAAACAATCATGTTAAGAGAGCAACAAGGACCCTAAATTTGGAATATAATTTGTCTAAATCCTGTGCTTGGTACTATATAAGATTTATATATTGTCAAATGATACAGATATTTAAAATATGTTATATCTGAAGGAAAACCCGCAATTCAATTCTATAGAAAACTTCAAAAAGTATTGAAACTTAATTACAGTGATATATATATGATGCATGGAATAAGTAAAATGAGTATCCAATTTCAGAAAATCAGTGGAACTTAGTTTGAAAAATAGTTAAACTCTTTTGTAGTACTTGTGTTTAAGAAAGATTGTGTATGTGCAAAACTGGAAACTAGATAGCATGCCCTCTGAGGGAATGGTGATAAAAAAGGTGTTAGATTGTGCTGAGATGGACTGACTAGCGTTGGAATTAAAAGAAAGAAGAAAAACGGATTATTACTTGGTCTGGAACACATGGTATAAATGGTTAGAAAATAGAGGTAAAGAGAAAATATAAAGGTAATTTAAGAGGTATGTTAAACATAAAGGCAGTATATATAGTTAAAGGAAGAAAAAGGAATATAACTGATATGTATATGTATGTATATATGATGCTGGAGCGCTGTAAAAATTGTAAATGTGACATAAAATGATGAAATATATTTAATAAAAAAATATTTTTAAAGCAAAAAGAAAGATTTCCAAAACACCTTTCCAACTATTGCCCCACTGGTTTGTTATCAATAGTGTGCAAATTTTAAGCTATGCATCTCTTAAATAAGTTAGAAATGTGACCAACAGACTGTAAAATCTTGGGAACTCAGCAAGCTGAATTCAGAGCAAGTCATTCTATATTGGATCACTGTCTCATCTTATACCATTTCGCAGAAAAATATTCCCGAGGACTAAAACATAATCTTTTTGTGACTTAAAGCAGTTTGAGACTCTATTTGTGGAGTATTTTATGGAGAAAGATAACGGAATCCTGAACTGTCAGAAGGCAGTTTTTTTTTCTCATAATGCAATTATATTCTTAAGTCCTTTTGGCAAATTTGATATAGTCCCAATAGTGCTTAACTAATTCAATCCATCACACAACATGGAGGGAGAAAAGGTATGTTTTGGCTCCAGCAGTGTTCAAATTTTATATGAATGACTTAGCAGCTCCTTTGGAATCAGAAGATTTTCTAAACTAGCTGAAATATGTGAGCCATAACTATGTATATATCAATGTAACCATTTTGAAAAAACATTGTAGTTAAAAATGTAAATGTAATACTGAGTTTTATTCCAAAAATATGGAATTTGACACTTGTAGACAATTCTGATCTTGTCAAGCCATGGGTTCATCTAAGATGGACTGAAAACAATACTCCAGATGTATTTAAAAAATGGACTCAGGAGATGTGTCACTTGTTAAAAAGTCTTTATAATGTAAAAATGAGAAGAGCAGTCAAAGACAAAGATTAATAATAGTAACTAAAAAAAAGAATATATAGGAGAGAAGTTGGGTACATTGTGCAAAATGAAGTGACAGTGGCATTTCAGATAGTTGATGAATTATATTTTCCCTTCTTTCTCAATAGTTCCCTGCATTTACTAAAATAAACACAGGAGGGAGTATGTTATGCAAAAATTATCTTCCTTTTTTTACTAGTTTACTACTTTAAATAGGTGGTTGTTCTTAATATGCAGACCATTCAAAAATATTCCTTCAGTATCTGAACTTGCAGACTCAGAATTGCTGTTTAATGCATAAACTGCTACCTAATATATAATTACCATTATCACCTACTTATAATTTATGTGTTCAATGTATTCATTAAACTGTGTTTGACATTAAAAATATATATTTTCTAAATAATAGATATATTGTTCCATACAGAATGATGACAATTTTTTCATTGTTTCTTTTTCAGGCATTATTAGAACAGCTCTGCCAAATATGAACAGAGAAAACAGAGAGCAATATCAGGTTGTTATCCAGGCAAAGGATATGGGGGGCCAGATGGGTGGATTATCAGGAACCACCATGGTGAATATCACCCTGACTGATGTCAATGACAATCCACCTCGATTCCCACAGAGTAAGCTTCCTTTAATTGTCCTTCTGTGCTGCAAAAATATCAGAATGAAAGAATTAGGCAACTACCATCTGGTTTAATGTAAAAACAACAACAACAACAACAAAAACCTAGTTTATGAGCACGTACAAAAAATGTTTTATCCACAGATTTATTCACTGTTATTTATTTTTTTTAAATGATGTGTTACAGGGAGAACTTAGAGAAAAATACAGTTGCAAAGAACAATTGCTTAATATTGGATAATTCTTAGCATAACGGCAGGGAACAACAACCCTTTCACCCTCCCTCCTCCACAAAAGGAATGGAAGAAATAACATTAGTATGTAAGGTTGAAAGTGACCTTGGAAATTATTTAGTTCAACAAACTACACAATACAGGAATCTACTGCTTCAGCATCTCTACCAGATGGCCATCCAGTTTATACTTCCTACAAAGAAGGGTCTGCCACCTCCCAAGCAGTCTTCTCTATTGTTAATCAACTCTTACTGTTAGAAAAAATTTCCTGATATCCAACTAAATTTGTAATTAAATCCATTGTTCTTTGTTCCCTTTTCAGGAACAATTCTACACCATCTTTTACATGATAACCAACCAGATAATTGAAGACAGCTATTGTGTCTTCTTTCACGTTTCTCTTGTCAAGGTTAAACATATCCAAAGCTTTCAGCTGTTTCATATAAACTTGTGCTTTCCCCTTTTTATAGGAACCTTATATTAATTGTTAATATATTAATTCTTTAATTAATTATTCCCTTCTGAACATACTCTATTTTGCCCGTTCCTTTCCTCAACCGTACTCTGAAATAAATGTTCTAGGAATAATCTGATCAAAGCAGGATATAGAAGAATTATTTCTTCTGAGCTTGATCCTATAATAGAAGTTTCAAGAGCACAACTCTGTTTGCTGATATCTGGAAATTAATAATTTAAGCAATTTCAATCAAAATATGAATGGGCAAAAAAGGGTATTTGAAAGATGACTACAATTCAGAGCAGGAAGCTTCCATTCACCAGACCAAAGCTATTTAAAGAAATCTTCAAAAATCCATAAACATAAGCCAAATATATGTAGTTAATACATCTTCGAGTCGTAGAGTAGTAGAGATGTATGCATTTCAATTATTAAAAAAAAACTGAAAAAGTTTTGGAAATAGCTATTCTTCATCCACTCTTTTCTATTCCTTTCTCTTTGTTCAGTTTCTAAAATCAAAAAGCAGGATGAAGGATTCAAGAAGGTATTTGGAGATCCATTTCCAATGTTTCTCAAAAGTAATTTTTGAACAAATAACAACACCTTCTTTACCAAAGAAGATTTTTTGCAGCTGCTAAATCACATTTTGAAAACAAATCAGAGGCAGATAGAAAGGCATATTTTTAACATTTTTAAAAAACAAAAATATAACCATAGACTTGGAAAATGTCATTTGGACTATCAGGTCCAGTCCACATTCAGATTATTAATTCAGGCATCCCAGGTGTATTCCATAGGTCACTCAGGAGAGGGGGGTGAAGCAATCAATCTTCTATCACATTCTATTTACAATACACATTATAATGTTACAACTGCATGAATATGTCACAATGATTATGTTTTTTATTCCCTTCCACCCACAGATGCCCTCTGCCAGGTAGATGGCAGTCTAGCCTCCACTTGAATATTTCAAGTGGGTATATCACGGCAGTACTGTCACTTAATTTTTAGTTACAATCAAACTATTGCAGTGATAGGACTTGATTTATTAATTTATTTATTTTAGCTGAAGCTTATGACTTTGAATCATGAGAATTGGGCAGTTATCTTCCACACCCTCTGATGATCCTTTTCCTCTGTAGTGATGATCTGCACAGTGTATTGCTCTTTATTCTTTCTCTTTGATTTGTGACTGTAAAAGCCCAGTCCCTTTGCATAGCTTCCTTATGGCAGCTAGCCATTCACTGGACTAATTCATTTGACTGATAATAAAGGGGGGTTGAATTTCTTTTATGGTTTCAGAAAACTGGTCAGTTCTCTATTTTGTGATCTCAGGATGCTGCTGGAAGTTAGGACTGCACACATATCACTTCTTTTTGTTTGAATTTCCTCCTTTCCCTTTAGTACAATGTATATCTGTATTTGGTTCTTCAGTTTGAGCTTAGAAGCTAAGCAGGACTGGGTCTGGTTGGTCCATGGAATATTGAGGCTGTAAACTAGACTAGGAAATGGAAAAATATCATGGAAAAGGGCAGTGGCATATCACTCCTCTAATGTTGCAAAGTAAACTTGTCAAATCAGACTCAATTTGACGGCAGATTTACTTTAATCTTATAGTTATATATGAACTTGGTAAGATAAACTTGGTAAGATAAATTAATGTTGCAAAGTAAACTTGTCAAATCAGACTCAATTTGACAGCAGATTTACTTTAATCTTATAGTTATATATGAACTTGGTAAAATAAACTCTGTTTTTGCTATAAGGCATTTAAAAAAAAATTCTTCCTCCCCAATTCCTCTGACAGACTCTTTATTAATGAGGCTTATATCATGTTAAAAGAAAGTAAATGAATGGGCTTGTGAAAGAAGTTGATTCATGTAAGAGCTAAAAGGCCTTATTGATTCCTTCTTAAAAGAGAATCAATAACATTCATGTCAAATGTGAAACTGTACACTTAACGAATCTTATCTCTTGTCTGATTTGCTGATTTGACTATGGATCAAGAAGACTTCTAAAATTGGAAGATCTTACACAGTTTATTATCAGACTAGGGTTGGACTAGTATTAATGATAAAAAACCAATCACAACTATGGGCACCTTTCTGAAGCCATGTGAACACATTAGATCAATGATAAGTGTTCTGTGTCAAAAACAAATCAAGTATTCTTTGCTGGAGACATTTCCACCATTAATTTTTTTTTTTTTTTTGCATATCCTTTCTCCCTTTCTTTTCTTTTTATCCTCACAACAACCCCAAGAGATGTGTCAGAAAAAATATCATTGTATGGGAAATCTATTGTGTGCTTACAGGTGAAACTCAAAAAATTAGAATATCGTGCAAAAGTTCATTTATTTCAGTAATGCAACTTAAAAGGTGAATCCACTATATGAGATAGACTAATTACATGCAAAGCAAGATAATTCAAGCGTGATTTGTTATAATTGAGATGATTATGGCTTACAGATCATGAAAACCCCAAGTCCACAATCTCAGAAAATTAGAATAGTACATGCAATCAATAAAACAAGGATTGTTCATAGAACAATTTCGGACTTCTGAAAAGTATGATCATGCATAGGTATTCATACTTGGTTTGGGGCCCTTTTGCAGCAATTACTGCCTCAATGTGGTGTGGCATGGAAGCTATCAGCCTGTGGCACTGCTAAGGTGTTATGGAAGACCAGGATGCTTCGATAGCGGCCTTCAGTTCTTCTGCATTGTTCGGTCTCATGTCTCTCATCCTTCTCTTGGCAATGCCCCATAGATTCTGTATGAGGTTCAGGTCAGGTGTTCTCTGGCCAATCAAGTACAGGAATCCCAAGGTCACTGAACCAGGTTTGGGTGCTTTTGGCAGAATGGGCAGGTGTTCAGTCCTGCTGGAAAATGAAGTCAGCATCTCATGGCTCCCCAAATCAACAGAGACTATGGAAACTTCACACTGGACTTCAAGCATCTTGCAGTATGTGCCTCTCCATTCTTCCTCCAGATTCTGGGTCCTTACTTTCCAAATGCAATGCAAAAGTTGCTCTCATCAGAAAAGAGGACTTTGGACCACTGAGCAACAGACCAGTTTTGTTTTTCTTTAGCTCAGGTAAGATGCTTCTGACATTGTTTGTTTTTCAGGAGCAGCTTGACAAGAGAAATACGACATTTGAAGCCCATGTCCAGGATCCGTCTGTGTTGTGGCTCTTGATGCACTGACTCCAGCCTCAGTCCACTCCTTGTGAAAGTCCCCAACACTTTTGAATGGTCTTTTCCTGACAATCTTCTCCAGGCTGCGGTCATCCCTGCTGCTTGTGCATCTTTGTACTCCACATTTTTCCCTTCCACATAACTTTCTATTAATGTGCTTTGATACAGCATCTTGGTAACATCCAACTTCTTTTGCAATTACCTTTTGAGGCTTTCCCTCCTTATGGAGCATGTCAGTGATGGTTTTCTGCCCAACTGTCAGGTCAGTAGTCTTTCCCATGATTGTACTTCCTACTGAACCAGACTGAGAAACCATTTAAAGGCTCAGGAACCCTTTGCAAGTGTCATGGCTTAATTAGCTGATTAGAGTAGGACACTTTGAGCCTATAGTATTGAACCTTTACATATTCTAATTTTCTGAGATTGTGGATTTGGGGTTTTCATGAGCTGTAAGCCATAATCATCACAATTATGACAAATCACAGCTTGAACTATCTTGCTTTGCATGTAATGAGTCTATCTCATATATTAGTTTCACCTTTTAAGTTGCATTACTGAAATAAATGAACTTATGCACATTATTCTAATTTTTTGAGTTTCACCTGTAAGTCTCCTTACTTGCAAATAGATTTAGTGAAGTATTCTAATACCTGCATAACATTAGTTTTTCTTTTTGTTTACTGCAGGATTTTTAATTTTAGTAACTGTAGTATCACAGATATTTAGGTTGAATAGCCTCTTTCTTCTCTAGCATTTTGATATTAGTTTTATAATCTTTCCACAATTTGATACCTTCTAGAGGTGATGGATACCAACCTTCATCATTCCTAATCAATATAGATCTAATTAGAGAAAGTTGTTTTAGAGAATAATGGGATAGCCCCTGCATGATATAAGTATGATTCTATGTAAAATGCCTCTGCTTTCATAGCTCTCATTCTCCTTTTGCAAGGTGGAGTGGAGAATATTTTAAATATTTTCCTAGGGAGTCAGAAATATTCCCGGAATTATCAAGAGTGGGAGGGAGCTTCTTGAAGAGCTACTTAACTTGACTGTAACTGGAATTGGTAACCCATAAGGTTTCCCAGTGGGAGTATCATCTTCCCACCTTATAGTGCTATTTGAATGAATGTCATATCCTATTATCAGCATCAGGAAACATTATATATGAAAAAGGTTTCTTATGGTTGCCAGCTGTGTGATTCTTTGCCTATTTTTGACAGCAGAGGGAACTAAATTTCAGGAAGAAGGTTCTTGCTGAATAAAGCATAGTTTTATTCTTCCATCCATGATTCCTTTCTGAGATTTGAAGAAGTTCTTTCCCTCATCCCCTGAAAATATTTATAGTGATCTTACTGTGTTTTTTTTCTAAAAAAACCAATTTCTTCTCATGAGGGTAAAAAAAAGGAGAAACCCCCCCCCCCAACTGCAAGTTTTTTGTCAGCAGTATTCCAAACCAGTTCATTCTGCAAACTGTTGCAGGGTAATTCATGCATTGCATGTTCCATAAGAGACATTAGGAAAAGCACTGAAATGGAAAACACTGAATTTTAAAATTACCCATTTTGAAAATGTATACTAAAGAATGAAGGATTATTTACCTGAAATCCAATTATTTTGAAAAGGGAACATTTAGAGAAAGGGAACATTGAGCAGGTCAATTTGTTTCAGAAGAAATCTGGGCCTAAACTTCCCTTGCACTTTTTCACCAATTTTCATGTCCTTATCCATAAAGTACTGAATAAAAAGCATACATTTTGAAATACAAAATACTGTGAAGGTTGGGATATTAATCCTTGAAGGCTCGGTTACTTTCCATATCTACTTCTCAAGCCATCATATATCAGCTCCTAGAGACTTTCTTAGAGAGTTCAGTACAATTTTAGAATCCATCATTTCATTTCTGACAACTTTTTTTAAAAAATCTAGCACCTAGATTACATTTTGGTTTTGTAATTTGTAAGTTTGTAATTTGTCAAAAATTACCTGTGATTTTTATTTCAGGTGCTAAAGATTAACATAGTATAGCTTTTAGCAGAGAGAAGACATTTGAACACATGCAAGAAATGTTATCTTATATTTCAGGTATATTTAGACATGGTGGCTATAACCAGTAAATGAAATATAGAATTTGTATAAAATGAAAATTATGTCATTAATAATGTCATGTATCCTGTACAGGTAAATTCAAAAAATTAGAATATCGTGCAAAAGTTCATTTATTTCAGTAATGCAACTTAAAAGATGAAACTAATATATGAGATATCATTACATGCAAAGCAAGATAGTTAAAGCCCTGATGTGTCATAATTGAGATGATTATGGCTTACAGCTCATGAAAACCCCAAATCCACAATCTCATAAAATTAGAATATTGTGAAAAGGTGCAATATTCTAGGCTCAAAGTATCCCACTCTAATCAGCTAATTAAGCTACATCACCTGCAAAGGTCTCTCAGTCTTGTTCAGTAGGAATCACAGTCATGGGAAAGACCACTGACCTGACAGTTGGGCAGAAAAGCATCATTGACATGCTCCATAAGGAGGGAAAGCCTCAAAAGGTAATTGCAAAAGAAGTTGGATGTTATCAAGATGCTGTATCAAAGCACATTAATAGAAAGTTATGTGGAAGGGAAAAATGTGGAGGACAAAGGTGCACAAGCAGCAGGGATGACCGCAGCCTGGAGAAGATTGTCAGGAAAAGACCATTCAAAAGTGTTGGGGACTTTCACAAGGAGTGGACTGAGGCTGGAGTCAGTGCATCAAGACATAAATCCTGGACATGGGATGGACATGGGCTTCAAAAGTTGTATTTCTCTTGTCAAGCTGCTTGTCAAACAATGTCAGAAGCATCTTACCTGGGCTAAAGAAAGACAAAACTGGTCTGTTGCTCAGTGGTCCAAAGTCCTCTTTTCTGATGAGAGCAACTTTTGCATCACATTTGGAAACCAAGGACCCAGAATCTGGAGGAAGAATGGAGAGGCACACACTATAAAATGCTTGAAGTCCAGTATGAAGTCTGTTGATTTGGGGAGCCATGTCATCTGCTGGTATTGGTCCACTGATTTCATTAAGTCCAGGGTCAATGCAGCCATCTACCAGGAGATTTTGGAGCACTTCATGCTTCCTTCTGCAGATGAGCTTTATGGGAATGCTTACTTCATTTTCTAGCAGGACTTGGTACCTGCTCAAATTGCCAAAAGCACCAAAAATCTGTTTCAGTGACTGTGGAAATACAGTGCTTGATTGGCCAGAAAACTCACCAGACCTGAACCCAATAGAGAATCTATGGGGCATTTCCAAGAAAAGGATGAGAGACATGAGACTGAACAATGCAGAAGCACTGAAGGCCACTATTGAATCTGGTCTTCCATAACACTTCAGCAGTGCCACATGCTGATAGCTTCCATGCCACATCACACTGAGGCAGTAATTTCTGCAAAAGAAGCCCAAATCCAGTGTGAATACATAAGTCTGATATTGTTCTATGTACAATCCTTGTTTTACTGATTGCATGTAATATTCTAATTTTCTGAGATTGTGGATTTGGGGTTTTCATGAGCTGTAAGCCATAATCATCACAATTATGACAAATTATGGCTTGAATTATCTTGCTTTGCATGTAATGAGTCTATCTCATATAGTGGTTTCACCTTTTAAGTTGCATTACTGAAATAAATGAACTTTTGCACAATAATCTAATTCTTCGAGTTTCACCTGTAATAATGGGAATAAAACAGACTTCCTTACAGTTTTAAGCTAATTAAAATTTCTATGTCTGAAGAAATGATTGTTAGCCCATGAAAAGAGGGATGTGAATCTTTAAGACAAGGTTTGGTAGTCTTTTTTAGCAAAGAGGAACATAGTGTTAGACAAATGTATTTAATTTATGTATACACACAAACATTAAATACATTTTTCAAACACGATAGAAACTTTCACAGAAAAAAGCAGCAAGAGTAGCTGTTTAAATTATGCAGAATAGTAAGTAATTTACAGAAAAAATATTGACAGAATCAATATATATCTATACATAGTATGTAAGTGATGCTTCAGTAGGGTCTACAGCATTGTCTGGGATGCTACACATCCTCTTCATGATCTGTTTTTCTTTTGGGGGGTATGGTATTTGAAGCATGGTATTCTTGGTATTTGAAGCAGAATATCTAGATTAAGTTACAGTTTTGTTTCATGTAGTATCAATCTTGTAAACTTTCAAATTTTGTTAGCAGTGACATGATAGCAGTGTTTCAATATTTGAGGAGCTGTCACAGAGAGGAAGTCAAGCTTTTTTCCAAAGCACCTGAAGACAAGACAAGGAATAATGGATGGAAACTGAACAAAGGGAGATTCAACCTGGAAATAAGGAAAACTTTTCTGACAGTGAGAGCCAGTGGTGGAATTCAAAATATTTTATTACCTGTTCTGTGGGTGTGGCTTATTTTGTAGGCGTGGCTTGGTGGTCATGTGACTGGATGGGTGTGGCTTAGTGGTCATGTTACTGGGTGGGTATGCTTGGTGGTCATGTGACTGGGTGGGCATGGCCAACTCAATGTCACTCACATCAAAGGGTGCCTCACCTGGCCTTCCTCTCCCAGCCATTACTTGTCACCCAGCCTCAACTTATCTGTAGTTCTGTAAAAATGTTGTTCACCTTTTTTGCCTTTATTATCTGCACTCTATAGATGTACTTTCATGGACCACTGAAAGGAGGAAATGGTTCACATGCTTTACTCAAGCATGTGATAGGCAACAGGCTTTTAAGGGGCTGCCACAAAGAAAGGGGGACAATGTATTTTCCAAAGAAGCACAATGCAAACAAGAAGCAATGGATGGAAACTGAACAGAGAAGCAACCTAAAATTAAGGAGAAACTTCCTGACAGTGAGAACAATTAACCAGTGGAACTGCCTGTCTCCAGAAGTTCTGGGTGCTCAATCACTGGAAGTTTTTAAGAAAAGACTGGACAGCCATTTCTCTGAAATGGTATAGGGTTCACCCCAAGGTCCCTTCTAAATATTGTTCTTGACACCTTTCCCAGGATTTCTTCTCAGAGTTTGGCATCCACAGTTTTCTTACCTGAGCTTGGGGTTGGACTCCAAGGTCTCTTTCAACTCTGGAAATACACATGTGTATTTTATGCTCTGGACTATTGACATTGAATGCACGTAAACCCTGAAAAATATGTGGTAGCCCTGGGCAAAAGAAAGGCAGAAAAATCACTCTAGATGTAGGGACTGTGTAAAATATTAACACATGATAAATAATGGAACAATTAAAAATAATAGCACAGAGTTTTATCTCTCTCTTTTCCTATTTTTTTCTTTCTTTCTTTCCCTTCCTCTCTTTCTCTCTCTCTCTCTCTCTCATACACACACACACACACACACAGAGAGAGAGAGAGAGAGAGAGAGAGAGAGAGAGAGAGAGAGAGAGA
>BLBF01000002.1:98498518-98535322 GCA_015471245.1 Laticauda colubrina
GAGAGAGAGAGAGAGAGAGAGAGAGAGAGAGAGAGAGAGAGAGAGAGCACTTAACAGACAAGCATTTTGAAAGCAGCTCCTTTAAATTTCTCCTGAAAGGCTCGATTCACCCCCGCCCCCTCTGTCAGCCTGCACTCCTTCTCACTCTGCACTTTAACTCACAAGGGAAAGCGATACTTGTAGCGTTCATGGGGAATCCTTGGAGAAGTTTTTAAAACACCTTCCAAAATGCATTTTTTTTAAGTTGCAAAAGTGCTCCAAGGCTCGATTCACCCCCACCTCTTCTGTAAAACTGCACTCTTTTTCACTCCAGGCACTTTAACTCATATGGGGGAAGCGATACTTGCAGTGTCCATGCCTTTCTTCCTTTTCCCCAGGGAGAAAGAGGACGTGGGAAATGGAAAGCTAGGAGAGTGATTGCAAGTGAGTGACTGGGCGACTGGGTTGAGGGCGTGGCCAGCCAGGGATTGCCACCGGTTTGACGACCCATGCCAAATAACCACTACCGGTTCACCCAAATAGGTGCGAATCAGCTGAATATTATCTCTGGTGAAAGCTATCAATCAATGGAACAGCTTGCCATTGGAAGTTGTGGGAGCTTCATCTCTGGAGGCTTTCAAGAAGAGACTGGACTGCCATCTGTCAGAAATGGTGTGGGGTGTCCTGCTTGGGCAGGAATGTTGGACTAGATAACAACTCCCCAAACCAGAAAAAAATAGATTACCCAAAACAATAAGGAAGCTTCAATCCAAAAAGAAATCACTTTGGCAGAAAAACATATCTGGTCATGTTGCCAACTTCAAAAATCAATACAAAAATTTATGCCACAAGATAAAGACCGAATGCACAAATTATCACATTCAACAAGAGGAAAACCTTCCATGCACCAATTCCACTTGCGCTTTCTACAATTTTATAAACAACAAACTAAAAAACTCAAGGTCCGTCCCACCCCTGAAATGACCTAATGGTAAAGACTGCACTGATACCATAAAAGCCAACCTCTTTAACACATTCTTTGGCTCAGTATTTTAAACAGCAATGGATCATACCCAGTATTTCCTAGTCGAACCACAGACAACTACAATGATCTAAAACATATTAATTTTACAGAAGACAATGTTGAAAAAGCACTACACAATCTTAAACTATCTCTATCTATTAGACTGGATGAAATATGTGCCTACTTCTTTAGAAAGCTGTCCACTGCCATAGCCGAACCTTTAAGCATATTTTTTGAAAAATCTTTCAGGACCAGCTTCTTGCCAAATAAATGGTCACAAGCCATGGTCATCCCCATCTTCAAAAGAGGAAACCCCAGCCTAGTTGAAAATTATAGACCAATCTCTTTTTGCTGCATTACCTGTAAAGTCATGGAATCAATTATTAACCAATCCATTATCCTCCACTTAGAAACAAACAACCTACTCTCTAATAAACAATTTGGTTTCAGAAAAAAAACTGTCCTGTAATCTGCAACTCGTACACTGCAAAAACATATGGACTACAAAACTCGATCAGGGCAAAACAATAGACGCAATCTACACAGACTTCTGTAGAGCCTTTGATTCAGTGGTACACAACAAACTACTCCTAAAACTAAAATCTTACAGTATCTCTGGACACCTGCATAACTGGATAGAAGCATTCCTGTCAAACAGACAACAAATGGTCAAAAATTTGGAGCATCCTATCAAATTCTGTACCTGTCAATAGTGGTGTCCCCCAAGGTAGTGTTCTAGGACCAACTTTCTTCATACTCTAGATAAATGACCTCTGTGATCATATCAGGAACAACTGTGTTCTTTTCGCTGATGATGTAAATCTATTCAACATTACAGACAATATTGCTACCCTTCAAAAAGACCTCAACTATGTATCAGAATGGTCAAACAAATGGCAACTTCAAATCTCAACAAAGAAATGCTCTGTTCTACATATTGGCAAAAAAATTCAGAAAATAAAATACAGACTGAATAGTCAAGACCTTATTGATGATCCAAGCTCTGTCAAGGACCTTGGAGTACTCATCTCTAATGATCTAAGTGCTAGAGCCCACTGTAACTACATAGCCAAAAAGGCATTAAGAGTTGTTAACCTAATCCTACATAGCTTTTCTTTTGGTAATATCACACTACTAACTGGAGCAGATAAAACATTTGTAGACCAATACTTGAATACAGCTCATCAGTCTGGAACCCACATTACATATCTGATATTAGCACAGTTGAGAAAGTCCAGGAATATTTCACAAGAAGAGTTCTCCATTCATCTACTCATTGCAGAATATCTTATGCCACCAGACTTGAAATTCTAGACCTGGAAAACCTAGAACTACACCACCTTTGGTCCGATCTAGGTAAAGTATATAAAATCATACATTGCAATGTCCTACCTGTCAATGAATTCTTCAGCTTCAACCATAACAATATAAGAGCACACAATAGATACAAACTCAAGGTTAACCACACCAAACTTGATTGCAGGAAATATGACTTCACTAACAGAGTGGTCAATGTCTGGAATACTCTACCTGACTCTTTCTTCCCTAAAGAAAGTTTTTCTTCCCTAAACCCCAAAAAGTTTAACTTTAGACTGCCTACTATTGACCTCACCCCTTTCCTAAGTAGGGGGCATTCATAAGCGCACCAACGTGTCTCCCATCCCTGTCCTATTGTTTCTTTTTATTTTTCTTATATTTATCCATTTCATGTATTCATAACTGTGTTTATACTTATATCTATTATCTTATAATTGCTTGACAAATGAATAAAAATAAAAATAAATAGATGATCTACAATGTCCCTTCCAATCAGTGGTGGGATTTAATTTTTTTTACTACTAGTTCTGTGGGTGTAGCTTAGTGGGTGTGGCAGGGGAAGGATATTGTAAAATCTCCAGTCAGAGGTATTTGCTGGTTCTCTGAACTATTCAAAATTTCCATTACCAGTTCTCCAGAACTGGTCAGAACCTGCTGAATACCATCTGTGCTTTCCAACTCTGTTAATCTGTTAAATTTTCCAATGTTTGTTTTTTTTTAAAAAAAAAATAAAGATGCTGAAAAATTGCCTGAAAACAGCAGAATTGAATGTGGTGTTGATATCGACCAGATTTTCTAACTCTTTTGTGTCAAATGGAGGCAAGTCAAATCTGCTTGAAATGAGTCTGTGGTTTTAATTACACTCTGTCTTTTCCTTGACTATTACAGTTCCTGACTCTTCCAATGGGAAAAATATAAATTCAATCCAAACAGATTTTTTATGAGACAAATTATACTAAAACACTTTTTTTTTCTTACCAGAGAATCATGGATTGGTGAATAATCTTCTTGGTTATGGCACAGGAAATGACACTTTGTATCTTTATCAAAATTCTTTTATAACTATGATTTCATTCTTCTTTCTCAAAATAGAAGCAAGGATGGGTAGTTTCCTTGGGATTTCACCAGGGGATTGTGGTTTTTCCATAATTATGGTTTTTAGTTTTGGATTACAGATTATGGTTTTTTGACTTTGTGAGAGAGAAAGAGGTTAACAAAGAAGCTAGAGGAAAGAAGCTGGCTTTGGTAACATTCAAATATTGTTAGCTTCAACCCTCACAAATTACAAATACTTTTGAAAAACAGCAGGAGCAGTTTCATCTTCTCTATTCTAGATGTCTTTTGAAAGTCACAAAATGAAGCCTATTCACTTCAAGTGAGTTGAGAAGAGCTGTGCAATTTGGCAGCTGTATAGAAACTGCTAGACTTATAAAAATGATTGATTGTGATTTTATATTACTTCCAGGCTTCCAGAGCTTTTTAGCTCCTGAAGGCATAGTGCAAATAAAGAATAATAATGGTAATTTATAACTCGCCTCAAAAATCTAGGTGCCCTGCTTGTTTATGGTCTAATGAGGCACAAAAAAGGAAGAGGGGGATACACTACAAAGAAAGAGGTATTAGAATTTTTTTCTCTCTCTCTCTCTCTCACACACACACATAGTTCTCTCTCTCTCTCTGAGACCCAGCCTCTTACAAAATTCTTTTAAGAAGCTGAACTATTTTTTTAAACAATAATAACAACAAAACCCTTTTTTGTTCATGTCTTGCCTGGAAACTAAACATTACTGGAGTACATAGATTTTCAGCAATTTGGCTTCTACCAGAAGAACGCTTTTCCTTTTTCAAAATAAACATTTTCACCAGATTTATACTCACTGGAGGCTATTACTACAAGAAATACAGATGGTGATTTTACTGTTTGGTTTGCCTGTGCCAGGAGAGACAGAAGCCCACACAAAGAAACTTTGCCTTTTTTTGCACAACACATGCTACACAGGAGAAACCATTAAATAGTGCAAATTGAGGCATGACTCCATCAAAAACAAGTCCAGTACAACTTGTGCTGCAGTGAAAGAGAAATGCCCAAGAGCAATATTTTATGATTCTGCAGACCCTATTAATTTCCCTGAATTCCAGAAACTCTTGCAGTGATGTTTTTTTAAAGCAAGTTTTCAGTATCAGGGTTTGGAGTGCAGTTCCTTTTTTACCTCACCTTCTTACTGCAAGCACTTAAGTACTTAAAGGAATCATGGAGATGTTGGAAAAAAGACTCACAAAATCTAGATAAAATCACCTCCTGCAAAAATTGATGGAAATTGCAAAATGACTGAAATACTTGAATTTGATTTTTATATTTTACTTATTTTTCATTTTAGCTGAAGTTTATGAAGATTGAACTTAAGTTCCAGAATAGTGCCAAGGTGCTTTTTTTCAAGAGGCAACTGAACTTTCTGCCTTTTCTTTGAAGATGTTTCACTTCTCATCCAAAAAGCTTCTTCAGGAGAAGAAGCAAAACATCTTCAAAGAAAAGCCAGAGAGTCCAGCTGCCTCTTGAAAAAAGCACTTTGGGGACAACCATGACTGTAATGACTGGGAATCTCCAAAAATAAGTGCCAGAATGGGTTATTGTAATTGGTAATGGTAAATGGCTTGTTACTATTTCAGATATGACTTATTCAAGTGGAAACTAAAGCCCGTTTGAATTATGGTCACTCAAAACTGAATGGGGTGTTGCTTATTTTCCTAATCACAATACATAGACACCCAGACACAATTTGGGAATAGTGAAGTTTATTTATCCTTTTGCAAACTTAAAATGAGCACAGCTAAAACTGCAATCTCTTACAAAGTGTTTGTACCAAACAATTTCATAGTGAACCTTAAGAATTCTACCATTATCTATTTGCATATATACAATATCCTCTAAATATACTGCATTGTATTTCTACTTTACTTTCTCTTTTGTATTTTACTTATTTATTTGTAAATGATTATTAGCATTCACTTGGGTTTAATGCACTTAGTATTAACTGTAAAAACCTACTTTATTCCTTCACTTACTTTGACCTGCCAAGCAGTGTTGCACTGTGGCCAGTTAGGTACTTGATAATAATCGAATGGTATGTGAAAATATGTTCTCCAGTTTCTTTCACATAAAATACACTTCCTTTTATCACTGTTTTGAAATTTCATGGGTGAGTTTTTAAAGGGTTAATCTTATTATTGCAAAATACTCAAAGATGTTGTACTTTGTTACTATTTATTTCTGCTCTTGCACAACTCCCCAATCATAGTGCAACCTCCCTGTTCTTCCTGAACCAAACAATGGTGCTCTTGGAATAGGCAGAAAACTTGTTTCCACTTTTTAACTTTTCAAAAGAAGGATTTGGCTCTATCTGGAAGACTCAGTTATTATGGATCAGTAGATTTTTTGGTGTTTTCTTTCAAGTGGCAGTAACCTCTGATTTTTCAATCTCACTCCTACATAGCCAAGACAGTGTGCATTGGCCTTTTTTTTTTTGCCAACTGTTACAGATACATAGTAGTTACCAGTTATAGTAGCTTGCATGTAAGCACAAATGAAGCTGTTAAGCCCCTGTCACACAGCACCAATGGATGGAAAGTGGATGTAAAATGGAGAGAAACACTTGCCATCCGTTCGGTTAATGCGATGCTTCTGTTCTGCACTCACTGAGTCCGTTTTTCATCCTCTCTATCCGTCCAGCATCCGCTCAAAAAGTTTTGAGCTGCACAACTTTTTGACATTTCATCCGCTCAAAAAGTTTTGAGCTGCACAAAACTTTTTGAGCAAAAAATGTATCCAACGCTTCCATTCTGCATCCACAACGCATACGGGGAACATCTGTTCTACATCCGTCATTATCAGTAACGCGTCCGCTATATCTGCTAGGCATCCGCTGTGCATCTGCGCAACACGCATCTGCTCCAGCAGAAAACGGACACAGGGAGGAAGCGAAACAGACGTGGAACGGACACACAGCATTAGTAGCACGGACGGAGAAAGGATGAAAGTGGATGCAGCTCACATACAAAGCATTAAAATGGAAAAAACGTTCGCAGAGGGGACCTATCTAAGATATTTAGTATGTCTGCAGGATGCCTAGAGGATGCAAAAGGACATCTAGTGGAAAACCTATATTTCCTATAAAAAGGGGGAGGAACTCACCTGGATCTCACTTTCAGTCCAGCAGCCCTGCAATGCAGACCTCTTCAGCCTTCATCTTGTTCTTGCTTTCCACAGCATCCAGTCATCTCTACCATGGATCGTCACACACTCATTTTGGTAGCCGCCATCATTCTACAACAGTGCGAAGCCCTCTACAGGCTCTTTCACCTGTTCTACGTGAAGAAAAGGAGGCATCCAAGAAGTGTGTGGGTCCAAAGATGGATCACGAGAAGAGCAGAGGACGGACTGTATAACAATCTGATGGTGCAGCTGAGGAACGAAGACCCTCGTGCATTCCAGAACTTCAGCAGGATGCCGCCAGCCATGTTTGATGAAGTTGTGGAGCAGCTGAGACCCAGGTTGACCAAGGCAAACACCAACTTCCGGCCCAGCC
Organism: Laticauda colubrina; assembly: GCA_015471245.1. Lineage (NCBI taxonomy): Eukaryota > Metazoa > Chordata > Lepidosauria > Squamata > Elapidae > Laticauda > Laticauda colubrina. The sequence continues at coordinate 98,505,422 of BLBF01000002.1, forward strand.
TGGACTCTGGGCTCAAGGTGGCATTGACTTTGCGCCACCTGCCCTCAGGGACCACATACAGGAGCATGCAGTACGGCTGGAGGGTGCCACACAACACTATCAGCATTGTGGTCAGAGAAGTGGTGCAGGCCATCATCGAAGAATACCTGGAGGAGCTCCTCCAGTGCCCCTCCACTGAAGAAGGCTGGAAGAAAGTTGCAGAGCAGTGGTATCAGAAGTGGAACTTCCCCCACACCATTGGAGCCATAGATGGGAAGCACGTGACCTGCAAAGCTCCAACCAAGTCAGGGTCCACTTATCACAACTACAAGGGCTTCTTCAGCATCATCCTCTTCGCCATGGTCAATGCTGACTACAAGTTCATGTACATTGATGCTTCAGGCAATGGCTCATCTTCAGATGCTCAGGTATACAATGCCAGTCACCTCAATGAGGGGCTGGAACGCAACCTCATCATGGGCTTCCCAGATCCAGACCCCCTGCCCAACGACACACAAGATATGCCCTACTTCATCATGGGGGATGACACCTTCTCCCTCAGAACCTACCTCATGAAGCCCTACACCTACAGATGCCTCACCCATGAAGAGAGGATCTTCAACTACAGGCTGTCCAGGGCAAGGCGGGTATTGGAGAAAACGCCTTTGGCATTCTGGCCAACAGATTCCAGGTACTTCTCACCACCATGCAGCATTGCCCAGAGACCGTGAGGAACATTGTGGAAGCTTACTGCATCCTGCACAATCTCATGCGCACCCGCTACCCAATCTTGCAGAACAGGCTCGTGGACCTCCAACAAGGCAATGGGGACATGGAGCCTGGTGAATGGAGGCAAGGGTGAAACCTGATAGATACTGTGTATGTGCAAGGCCCCAACAGAGCTTCAAGTGAAGGGAAGAAGCAGCGCAACCTCCTGAAACACTGGTGCAACTTCCCACCTGGAGCAGTGGAGTGGCAAGACAGGATGATAGATGCTTAATGGATGCTTCCTTCCACCTGTCTCATCACACTGATGAGATTGGGCCATGTATGTTGGGTGGGCCTACAATGAACAGGGCATTTAATAAAGAGTTGTGTTTATGTTGAAATGTGTGGATGAATGATTAAATTGTTTTTGATAATAAAGGGCCAAAGGTGTGGCACCTTGGAGGTGGACCATACAGTCCCACTATGCTTGCACTCGAGGCTTATCTATCCCACAGCTATTACCCATCCCAAAGGTATCCCTGCCCATCCTACAGCTATTACCCATTCCAAAGGTATCCCTGCCCATCCCACAGCTATTACCCATTCCAAAGGTATCCCTGCCCATCCCACTGCTGTCCTTACCCATCCCACAAGCATGCAAAGGCTTAAACCATTTCTAAAAGTTTCCACCAAGACTTTATTTAATGAAATAAATGAAGCAAGTGTGTGAAGCAAAGATAATCTTTATTAATAACAAGCTGTAAAAGAAAAATGACCCAAGTCAAGTGTCCAAAGCAAAGATAAAGTCAACAGGTAGCCACCCAGTCTCTGGCACTCTTCTTGGTCACTCTGAGGTGAGCCCAGTCTCGGGGTGAAGGATCCAGGTGCTGTGGAGGTGGCTGCTGCTGGAGTGCTGGTCTGAGGCGTCATTGGGGTGCCTGGCCCCGAGAGGACAACAGGGGATGGTGTGTTGAGGAAGCTCTCAGTGAGCTGGCTCAGTCCTGTGATGTCGAGAGCCCCTTCCTCTAGGACATTGGATGTCAGCCCCAATACCGGTGACAGATGTTCTGAGGGGTGGAGGAAGGAGCATTGTAGTGGGGATGTCTGGTCTGCAGCTGAGCGAGGTGAGGCGTGGGTGGCATCTTTGGCATGGTTGGCATCGGTGGCATCGGTGGCATAGGTGGCATCTGTGGCATGGCTGGCATCGGTGGTGTGGCTGGCATCGGTGGCATCGGTGGCACCGGTGGCACCGGTGGCGTACGATGTACCTGTGCCTGGACTGGGAAGGGCTGCCTGTGCTGCTGGAGCTCCTGGTAGCCATAGCCTTGTTAGGTGAGGGCCTTTGGAAAGCCTTGGAAGGGCAGTGACATAACCTGGGGTGGAGGAGCAGACCTGGACTAGGTCGGAGCAGGTTCAGCTGGGCCTGGAGGGTTGTGCAGAACAACGGTGATCCTCTCCTTTATCACCTGGTATTGTGATTCGGTCATGTCCATGAGGGTCTGGTTGACGTAGGTGAGGAAGGGCTTGCAGTTGGAGGATGGGACGTCGTTATGTGCCAGCTGAGAGAGGAGATCTACGCTGCTTCTGATGGTGTCCCTGATCTCCAGCAGGACAGTGTGGCCCTGCCCCTCCGGTCTGCCTCTCTGCCTTTCTGTGGAGGTGGAGTTGGGGGTGGATGTGGGTTGGCCTGTGGTGGAAGTGCCCTCTCCTTGCTCCCACTGCGTCAGGGGGTCCTCCACGTGCTCTTCCATGGGTAGTGCAGCTGTCGGGGGGTTCTCCATCATGGCACGGTCCACAGATATCTGCCTGGACACAGGAGCTGACTCTTGGCCAGAAGAGGACTGGCCCTCAGCGGGCTGCCTGAGAGAGAGGGTTGTGATAGGGGCTGCTCCTCGGTGGCCGATCTCACTCTCCAAGAAGCTGCAATTGGCCATCACATAGGTCTCTCGGTCCATCAGCTTGACCGCGGCCTGGCCAGATTTCTTGAGGTGCAGCTTCCCGTACCAGATGTGCATGTGCTTCCACCAGCCGAAGAGCACCTCCGAAGTGTAGCCCAGGCTCTCCGCCTTCTCTCTACAAGCAGCATGCTTCCTTTTGGTGTCTCGATAGAGCTTGTGTCCCTTCCGCCATAGATACTCGTTCTCCCTCAGCTATTCCAGCACCTCATCCTCATGTTCCTCTTCGATTGAGTATTGCCTCCTCTCCCGTTCACGCGTCTGCCTCTTCCTCCCTCTGGCAGGGCCATATGGGCCCTCATCAGAGGGGCTTTGAGGTTGTAGGGGCTGCTCCTCCACACCACCACCAGCAGCAGCAGCAACAACAACAGTAGCAGCAAAAGCAGGACCAGCAGGACCAGCAGCAGCACCAGCACCAGGAGCAGCAGCAGCACCAGGAGCAGCAGCAGCAGAGTAAGCACCAGCAGCGCCAGCAGCACCAGCAACACCAGCAGGACCAGGAGCACCAGCAGCACCAGCAGCACCAGCAGGACAGGAGCACCAGGAGCACCAGCAGGACCAGCAGGACCAGCAGGACCAGCAGGACCAGGAGCAGCACCAGCAGAGTAAGCACCAGCAGAAGCCCCATCACCAGGAGCAGCGCCAGCAGAGTGAGCACCAGCAGAAGCACCAGCACCAGGAGCAGCACCACCAGAGTAAGCCCCAGCAGAAGCCCCAGCACCAGGAGCAGCGCCAGCAGAAGCTCCAGCACCAGAAGAGTCAGCCCCAGCAGCAGAAGCCCCAGCAGAAGCAGAGTCAGGGCCAGGGGGTGGGATGGTGGCCCTGTCCCTCTTGCCAGGGCTGGCAGCAGATGGCAGAAGCTTTCTCTTCTTCCCCATTGTTGTTGGGTTATTGGCTTCCTGGCTGGCTGGCTGGCTGGAGTTGTGTCTGGCAGCAGGTCTTTCCTCTGAATGGTGACCTGCTTGCGAGCTGCTTCCCTTTATATCCATGGGGCTGACGCAATGCATCTTCCCCACATGTGCAGTGAATGCTGTGCCATCCGCTAGGCCTCCACTAGGCTTCCGCTCTGCATCCGCTTCATCCGCTCTGCATCCGCTCTTTCCGCTGCACGTCCGCTTCTCTGTGCTCCCCCGGAAGCCCTGCGGATGTACCATCCGCTCCCATCCTCTTCCATCCGCTAGGCTTCCGTGGAGCATCCGCTTTCCATCCTGGCTACATCCTCCCCCCATCCGTTCCTTTCCGTTGTTGTCCGCTCTGATTATGCAAATTCAGGGCACTTTGGAGAGCGGATAACAACGGATGGAACATTTTCTCATCCGATGTGTCCTTTTTACAAATGTTTTGCATCCGTCGGCCAATGTGACAGGCCCTTTATAAGCTTCTGATCAATTAGACAGTAAAAGATTGGGAGAGATGGAATGGTGTCTTTTGATTGCTGAATAAGTAAGGTAGGCACTAAGAGTCTTTCAATCAGCCCCATAGGCCTTTCTTGGAAGTTTCCTTTTCTTTTTAAGTATGTTGAACAATGCAGTGATTGATGGTGGGAGGGAATGAATCTACGGAATAATGTTACATCATAACACATTTTGAAATGCTGGGAAAACAAGTTTTTAAACTTTTCAATAGGATTAGCAGATTATATTTATCCAGCCAAGGGCAAGTTTGCTCTTGGAAGAGTTCATTTGAAAACAGTGACTCTGTAGTTAAGCAGAAACCTTGGATTTAAATCTATAACTTTCCTCTGCCTCATTCATTTAAAAACAATATAAATGTTTTTTGGTCAAGAAATGATGCTATCATACCAGGGTCTTCATTGTTGTTGTTTTTTTTAACATATTTCTGATTATTCTTTGCAGGTTCAGTCCATCTACGCATTCCAGAATCTTCTCCAGTTGGCACTGCCATTGGAAGCATTAGAGCCTCTGATGCAGACACTGGGAGAAATGCAGAACTTGAATACCGAATTATTGATGGTGACGGAAGAGACATGTTTGATATTGTAACAGAAAAGAACACACAGGAAGGCATTATAACAGTACGAAAGGTGCATATTTTTCAGTATGATGCATTGTATGCTTGGAACTATTAACCATTCAGTATTTTCTAACATATCCAAATATTTAAATCGTGTACTTTCTAAAAAGTACAGTAGTTGACAAATTTATTTGGATATTTTTGGGAAATCTTCCTGGTAGCATATGATTTCATCAGAATTATCAACTATACAATAACATGCAAAAAGATGTTGTTTTTTTAAAAAAGATTGTCTTGTCTTGAAACAGCAATAACTTTGGATGGGTGTTTTGAAATCCTACTAATATATTTGGTGTATAGAAATATACAGCACTGAGATGATATACCCTCAGTTTATAATACTTTAATTATTCAAATCAAATTAATTTGGAATCCATAAAAAACAAAGACACCAAAATAGGCTGCCCAGAATAAAATAATTAAAACAACAAATAGTATAAATAATACAACTCATCCAATAAATCACCTTACATTAACCCCAGCTTTGTGAACAGAGCCAGATTTTAAAGGCTTTCTAGAATCTCAGAAGACTGGGCACCCTCCAAATATTTAGGGAGATGCTGTTCCAGAGGGTGGGGCCATGAAAGAAAAGGCACACTTCCTAATTCCTGGAAGATGCAGCATTCAATTGAAAGGCAGTGGAATTCTCTCACTCACCCAAACCTATCTAGTAGGCCAAAACAATTAGAGATAGATTTGAATAGCACATGGAAGCTATTCCACACCAGTGCAGCTCAACTAGCAACAGAGGATACTGTGAAGTGCCCATTATTGCTTGCCCCACTGCATTTTGTGCCAGCTGTGGCTTAGAGATGATCCTCATGTAGAAGCATCTCAGCAGTCCATTCATGAGGTAGCCATGGCATAAATTATCACAAGAAGGAATCCAACATTTTCTAAATATTTATCCGTTACCATCACAGATTGATCCCTACGAAGGTAATATAAATAAAATGTGGCCCGCATCTTCCTACCCCCCAAAAAATGATGCCAGTATCCTTTTAATCTGGCAATGATGTATCAACCAAATAACAGTGATGAAAATGTCACCAAATGCTGTTCAGAAGAACTTGATCTTTGCATCTTCTATAAAGTCTTCAGAGAAGGACATAAATTAATTACTAGTTAATACATACCAGCATACATTAAAATCTTAGCTTAGTAGCCAGCCGTAACATCAAATGCAAAACATTGAGGGAAATAATCTGTCTTCTTAAATAACATATGCCGGTTGTTTGTTCAAAGCCAAGTATTTCAAACAGGTCAACTGAAATTATATTGGATTACTTTTTTGGCATCCAATCAGATGTCTTATTTGGTGCCTTCCATTCAGTGCCTGGAATTTACATTATTGCTCTGCAGTGTGTAACTCTATGCAATTCTAAAACCTCAATTTATTTGTGATATATTAATTACAATTCAGGATAAAAGTGTCCTAAAATTACATTAAAATGGAAAGGAGGAGAGTCTCAAGATAATATAAAAAAGCAATATTTATTTCTAATATAAGATGACTTCTGAGTAAATTAGAAGATTTAAGCACAGTGTTGCTTCTTTTGTGTTTTATTTATGTTTAAATAGATTCTCCAAAAGTATTCTCCAAAGATATTTTGTGTTCATTTTTTGACTATACTTACTCACAGCTTTTTCACTCCTAAAAAGTTAAATCTTAAAATATAATTTTATTCTGTAATATATATATACAAACACATAGACACCTGGGCACAAACAGACCCCCTCCCCCTGATACCTCCAAATCAAACACACCCCAACCAGGCACCCAGATGAAACTTAGCTTCCTAATAAATTATAGCCGTCCTTTTACTCAGAGCCAAGCTGCACTAAGAGCCTCAAATACAGGAACACAATGTTGCCAGCCAATCAAAGCCACAAAACAGACAGAAGAAATTAAGGCCCGGTCCCACTGGCCGACGGACGCAAAACGTATGCATAAAGGACACAGCGGACGAGCAAAATTTCGGGGGTGGCTCCATCCATTGTCATCTGCTCCAAAAAGTGATGAAAATTTGCATAAACAGAACAGAAAAGAATGGAAAAGAACGGACATGGGTAGTATGTAGCAGGAATGTTAAATGGATGTTTATAGGAAGCCTAGCGGATGAAAGCAGATGGAAGCGGATGACCTCCAAAGGGGTTCCCGGGGAGAATTTCAAAGTGGACGCATAGCAGAAGGGGCGGATGCATAGCAGATGAAGCGGATGCATCATGGATGCCTATAGGAAACAAAGGGGATGTATTGCCAGTCAATCAAGATCAAAAAAACACTACAAAACAGATAGAAGATATTAGAAACACAGCAAACAGCAAGCAGAACACAGAACACAGAACACAGAACACAGCAAACAGCAAGCAGAACACAGAACACAGCAAACTCCAAGACCAATAAACAGACCAAGACTCCCAACCAATCAGAATGAAGAAAAAAATAAACATTCTAACACAGCAGTAGGCTAACACCAAATTTAAAACTGAAATGGCTGTGAAAGTCTGACTCACAGACAAACGCAATACAGAAGCCTGATGATGGCAGATGAGATTCTGCTGAAATGTCACTACAACTTTAAAAGCACAACTATAATGATGTACCAAACACATAGACATTTACACACATAGACTATCATCTAACCCCAAGCTTTATTATCTTTTCATTTTTAAAAAGTGATTAATTGGACATATGTATTTTATATTTTAAAAATAAAAACTATTACTGTATAGTAAATAAAAATTCACTGTATCTAAGATCTGGGGGTAGGGTTAGGAAAGTGTCACCTAAAGGCAGTCTGAACTTTGTCTTTATTTAAAGGCACATCCATTATACTTTGGAGAATGAAATCAGTTTTGGTGTAATTTGTTCATCTACTTTGAAACTATGTAACTATATATTGGTACTTCTTTTCTGCAAATTCATTATTCTTTCCTGACATGAGATAAGATGCATTGGCTCCATTATTAAAAGTCCTGGTTTACAGACTGCATAATATAACTTGGAATATCAAATGTCTACTTTATAAAAAAAAAAGTATAGTAAGAAAATGTAAGCAATTACAATAGTTTCTGTTTTATCTACAGGACCTAGCACACAACTGGCCTTAAGTGAATGGAAACAGTGCTTGATATAGTTTTCACATGTTTTTTTTTTACCATGTGTCATTTTGATACCTGAGATGCTTTGGTGTCATTGTGTTCATAACTGTATTATTTATTCATTTATTTTTAATGCAGCCATTGGATTATGAGAATCGAAGGCTATATACTTTGAAAATAGAGGCAGAGAATCTGTATGTTGACCCACGCTTTTATTACCTTGGACCTTTTAAAGATACAACTACTGTGAAAATATCTGTGGAAGATGTGGATGAACCTCCTATATTTAGCAGATCTTCATATCTTTTTGAAATACATGAAGATATTGAAGTGGGCACCATCATAGGCACGGTCATGGCACGAGATCCAGATTCTGCTACAGGCCCAATAAGGTAGATGCCAGAATCTAAAACATTACAGTTTATAGGAAGATGAGTTCTTTGTATCACTAATGAAGTTCATACTTTTGTTGTGAGTGACAAAATGTACAGAAAATAAAGAGAAAATGTAGCATCACATTATCTATTTAATTTGAGCCACGTAAGATAATCTTGTACAAATATATTGCAGCCTTACCTCAAGTAAGCCATCTCCAGATAATATTGATAGTTCCCTATATTCCCAGACATTATGGATAATGGGGAAAAATAAATATTTTTTCTCTCTTTGAAGTTCTCAGATCAATTGTCCCATGATATCTGCAGAACATCAGTTTGAGAAAGACTGATATACAGAGCATAACTTAATGCCATATAGTGTGACCATAGGTTAATTTTCCCTGCTTGCTTGCTTTTAATAGAGGTTCATTAATAGAACTGAAAAAAGGCATTAATAAATGGAGGGAAATTACCAGAAATTCACATTTGAATTATACATTTTGATTTTAATGTGAAATTTGCCGTTTCATTGATTTAATTGATTTGCACCTCAATTGGACAATATCAAATACGAAAGTTCCTAAATGGTTTGCAAATAATACTACTGTCTGAAACCTAATACTAAATATTTTATTCATATAGTAATACCCTATATTTAAATATAATTGATAATATAATAGTTAAATATAACTTTCTAATACTAAAGTATGAAAAAGACAAAAAATATTTATTTCAATTATTTCAAATTGGACAATAGCTCTTATATTAAATTTAAGTATAAAATCCTCAATAAATAGTTACATAATAATTTCACTTCAGCTCCATGTCTTCAATTTCTTCAAAATATGTTTGATGAGATTATTTAATACAACAGTTTTATTGCTCTCATACTTGATAGTGTAGTAAAACCTCAATTTAATTGATCATTTCTGGAGAAAAGGTATCCATAAAACCAGAATGCCCAAATTTACATAATTGACTTAATTTATGTCAAGTATGCAATTATAATCACATTAGTGAATTTTATCAATTGTCTAGAGAGAGGGTTTAGAATTAATGGACTTGTCTATTATTTTCAAGGGTGAAGTATGATATAAATATTTATGAAAGTCTTTAAATAGAGTTCCTTTAAATCAAACTTTCATTGACATAATCCAACATCTGTAACTTAGTAATGAAAGCTGATTGGCTCTGCCAGAACTCAAGCTCTCTAAATATTTTTTTTTTTTGCTTGCATAAGGTCAACAACTGTCCAGACATTTTGGATAGTTGTAGGATAACAAAGAGTAATTCAGCATCAGTTAATGAAATACATGGATAAATGAAAGAAAAGCTGGACAAATCATAACATACAAAACTGGAAAAGACTGAGCTTGTATCATTCCAATGGCAGCTTATGACAGAGGATGAACACATTTCATGAAACCAAAAATACAAAGTCAAATGCTACTTATAAATCCATGTTCATATATTTTTTGTTAGTTTGCCATGAGGATGTCCTTTCATAATCTAAAGATCAAAACAACCATTATTGGAGATGGGCAAAAGAACTGTCCATTTAGTTTGTTACATCTTCTATTGAAAAAAGGGAGATTGGAACTTCTGGTTGAACTTCTCCGATAACAGATCACTGAACATCGGAGAGCCCCGATCATCCAGATTTGGGGCAGAAGCCATCTTGTATGGGTGGTAATGGAAGGGGAGACTGCCAGCTGGGTAGAGGGGAGCCGCATATCCCCTCTCTGGCTTGGCAAGCATTCCCTCCCAAAGACATCTGAAGCAGTGGTCTATAATGGCCATCCTGAAGGGCAAGAGTCAGCTGGAATAAGATTGTGCAGGAGGAGCAGTGAAAAAGAGGACAGCATAGAAACCAGAAGAATTTTTGCAATAAGAAATGTGTAGAGAAAATAGTGGAATCTAGATTATCAAAAGGGTAGATACGGACTTATATTATTTTGTTATTGCTGTGATTGATTTTTTTTATATGAAATTAAGAGGGATAACCAAAATAAAGATATTAATAGTATTAAATGAACTATTAAGCAATAACATAAGAAAAGATAAAATTTGTCTAGTAAACAGTGGAATATAGAGTATTAAGATGGGAAGTGGGGACTGATATTGTTTTACTATTGTAATGACTGTTTGCTTTTTTATGTTATGAAATTAAGAGAGGTAACTAGAATAAAGATATTAATAATATTAAATGAATTAATAAGTTGTAAAAAGAACAGGAGTAATGTTAAATATTAATATTTAACATTATTATTATAGTTTTTATGGAATGATGGGATTAATTATGTTTTTTTATCTGTAATTTTATTAATCTAGATATATATATTTTAGGTAATGGGAAAGGGAACTTGCAGACCCAGGTTTAAAAGATATATACATAATGTAGTAACTATTAGAAAGTTATTAGTGTGTCTTTTTTTCCTTTTTTAAAGTGTTAACTCAAAATTAAATCATGGGAATATTAGGCAGGATTAATTATGTAATATGTTTAACCACAGGGATGGCATCTTGAAATTGGAAATAATAGGAGTGTTGCATTTGCTGTTGTTACCTTTTTTATGTTGGAAATGGGTGAATTTTTGTAATGATGAATTAAATATAGATGAGTAAATTGCAGACCTGACAGAATAAGAAGATAAAATATAATGAATATGAAGATATATATGATGTCCTTATGATAATAAGGACTTAAAAAAATAGATTAAGCAATCTATTGGAAAAATTATAAAATAAGACGGGAAAAGCTTGATGATTAAAATTAAAGAAAATATATAAAGTAAGATTAAGATGTTATCAAATGTGAAAGATGAATAGGAAATGAAAGTCAAATTTGTAATGGAAATGTGTTCACCTGGAATCATACTGTTCACTGAAAAAAGCTTTTTTTTTTCCTAATATGTGAAAATTGAATAAAACTTTTGCAAAAAAAGGGAGATTAAATAAAAATAAGCAACATTTAACAACACTGTTCTTAAACTATGTATCTATGTTTAGATACTTCTGCATACTTCACAATTTCCAGAGATTTAAACATTTAGTTTGTCAGGAAATATCTGAAAATACTAGTGTCAGTTTCAGTGCATTTTTCTGTATCATCTCAGAGCAGATTCTTAGAACTACTGTAAGATTTAAACTTTTACAAAATGCTCTGTAGGTGAAGAATGAACTAGAAATAGTGATCATACTGAAAGGCAAAGCTCCTATGCATTTTAGGCAATTTGCAATGATAATAGGTGTGTTTCAGAGTAGGAGCCATAGGGTTTCATTAGATCTTTCTAATTATTATATTTTTTTTAACCAACAGAGGTAATATGACTAATAAAGGTAAATTACTGTATTTAACAGAGGGGAGCAAAAATTGCTATTTGTCAATTAAATTACAATAAGTGAATATTATGCTTCCTGTAAAAACTGTCTTTTTAGGGGAATAGAACAGCACTTGATGCAACAAAACTGTTCTTATAAAAAGGAAAGATTAAATAAGCTCTATGGAACAATAATTATATATATTTAGGTTAGCACCATGTATCTTTTCAACATTAGCAAACCATGTAGAAATTACCTTTTATGCTGATATAGTTCATTGCTACCTTATGTTTCACAGTTAAGAGGCATTGAAAAGGCTGCCTTCATGCTATTGCTGATATGAATATTCTCTATGTGTTACTGGAAGTGTAGTAAAGAAATGTATAAAAGAGAAAGTTCTCAGTAGAAAAGGCACATGATCTATAGCACTCCAGGTCATACAAAATCAGGTTTTAAGTTTTGCTCCATCTTCCAGCATTGCAGATGTTTTCACCTTACTGTCTATGAAATGGAGCAATGCAAAATCCATAGTATTGTGATCATCTATTGAATGCCACTAATTATGATAACAGGAATATTTTGGCGTGGTGCAAACGTGTCCTTGCTGTCACATCTAGTTCCAACCATTGCAGCTTAAACTTTATGGATTTAGATGGATACAAACATCTTCATATTCAGTCTGATTGACCAAACTGTCAGTTCTAAATATGTTTAAGTCTAGAAATGCCAGTTATCTTTGATTATTGTCAGAAACTGTAATATTGTCGGTGTTCTAATTATTGCATCTTAAGTTAAACAACTTTATGAACTGTTGCTTTATTAAGATCTCAGTATTTGACATAAGGCAACGTATGGGGGCAGGTGTTGTTGAAATCATCAAGATGGTCAACATTGTGTCATGATTTAAGCATATTGAACATGAGCATTGTTGCCACTCATATGAAATGATACAATATTTGCATCTCACATTATCTCGTTCTTGCTGATTTTAATGCTTTATAAAAGCTGCTGACAACTATGTCACTACTCTCAATTAGAATAACTTGCAGTCACAAGATGATATATGGTATATAGGTACATCTCAACATAAAGCTCTTTTTCTTTCTACCAATTGTTAGGTTTGCTTTGGATCGTCACACTGATCTTGATAGAATTTTCAACATACATTCAGGAAATGGATCAATCTATACTTCTAAAATGCTTGACCGAGAAATATCACTGTGGCACAACCTTAGTGTAATAGCATCAGAAATCAGTAAGTTCATTATCATTGGTGTATACATTTTATTTATTGTGTCTAGTGAAATATGTCTTAGCTATGCAATACAGGTAGAACCTCAACTTACAAGCACAATTGAGCCCAACATTTATATTGCGAAGCAAAACATGTGCGAAGTGAATTGTTCCCCTGTTTTACAACCTTTCTGGCCACAGTCGTTAAGTAAATCACCACACTTTTTTAAATTAGTACCACGGTTGTTAAATGAATCTGATTTCCCCCTTGATTTTGCTTGTCAGAAGATCACAAAAGGAGGATTGTAAATGTCATAAATTTAAATCAGTTGCCAAGCATCCAGATGTAAATCATGTGACCATGGGGGTGCTACCATGGACATAAGTGTGAAAAATGGCCATAAGTCACTTTTTTCAGTGCCATTGTTACTTCAAATGGTCAGTATGTGAACTGTTGTAAGTCGAGGGTCACCTGTACAATTTTGTAGTACTCCAGAAAAAAAAAAGGATGTGATAGTCTAGCCTTCCCTAATTCAGCACAATTCAAATATGTGAGTTGTGAATTCAACACACACTTCCCTGGATAGCCAAGTAGCCATGATATTATACAAAAACAAGAAAAGCTATTAGAAAATAAGTTTTCTTTTCTTTTGGAAATGTTAACTTTTGAATCATCTCCATTTGTATTCCCACAATGGCAGGGCTGCTATTTATATTAGGAAGGAATTTTATTTAGCGCTATACATAGTAGTAAGGAGAATTTCACCACACTGTTGAGTATATAGTGTTTCTTTATCAAGATGGTTATTTTGCAGGGTGTGAAATCATTAGTAATTTTTCCCCTATTTAAGGCTATTGTGACATGTAATATCAAAGGTTGTGCTGATTGGTGATGCAGAGAGGAATTTGGAAACTAGCAAGTTTGGACAGGCTGAAAAGGAAAATTAAACAAGAATATAATTGTGTTCTTATCCAATTGCTCTGTACTTTATTGGAGGTAATCAAAAATAATATCCTAATTAGATATGTCCTGGAATAACTTATAATAATGTCATTCTAAGACATCTGTAGTATGAAATATAGTTTTCCTTGAAACTGGAAGAAGCAAATTGTTCTTTATGCTTCTTCCCATTTTCCAAGTCTCAAAATAAATTGTTTCTTTCTAATGTGTGATGCTTCTTTGCTTGACCCAAAATAGAGGGACTAAGATGCTTCTTGCTCTGTTTGAAACTTCCAGAAACTTGAAGATAGTAGATTTGAGCCCTATCCATTAATTTGAGATTGATACCACTTTGGCCATCAGATTTGAAAAAAAAGTAATCTCTAGTGACTAAACTGTTCTCCACCATTTTACATTTGTTATTTATTTTAAAGGGCATAGAAAATAAGCAATAAGCTTGGTGCCTTCTGTCCATAACAGAGCACAAACTGAGTGCAAAGAGATTATCAGAAATGCCTTCCAATTGAAAATGTATTTATCCTTTAAAGAAATATTTAAAGTAAAATGCATTATATTTGTGGATATCCTGGTTCAGGATTGCAAATCAATTTTTAAACAAAATTGCCTATTTCCCCTGCTTTGACAGACAATCCCAAAGAGACGACCCGTGTTTCTGTGTATGTACGAATATTGGATGTGAATGACAATGCACCACAATTTGCTGTATTCTATGACACTTTTGTGTGTGAAAATGCAAGAGCAGGACAAGTAAGTCAATTATGCACATGCATCAAAATTTCTAGTATTGTTTTAGGAACAGGAAAAAAATAAAAGTTTTCATCTAACAATAATTTGGAAATGCAACATGAAAATGGAAAAATAGCTATCAACAAATCATAATCCAGTTTGGTACAGATGTGCTTTCTAAGTAATGCCAACACTACCTTTTTGTACCTTCACCAAATACTTTATGTTCTTCAAACTTTTTTCCCCCTCAACTCCTTTTAGTTTTGTTCTTTTCTCCCATAAATAAAATAATTTTGTATGGTATCTTTGTGGAAGAAAAGTATGCTATAAACTATTTCTTGTAATCAGTTTGTGTGTGACAGAGAGAGAGTGTGTGTGCGTGTGTGTATGATTTTCTTTCATTACACAACTCAGTCTTTCAGTTGATATGGATAAAAATATCACTGACAGCATTTCCTTCTGAAAATGCTATTTTTATCTCAATCAGCTTGCTGTTAACAAATGTCATGAAAAAATAAAAAGTTGTTAGTTTCAAAAAAGAGAGAGAGAGAGAACATATGTTTTCCTTTACCTACAGAAGGATGTAGAGTACAGAACACCAATAAAGGATAGTTTTGATATAATTGAGAAAAGCAAAGCATTGAGCATTAAGGCCCAGTGAAACTCAGAATCCTGTCAGAAATTTCCTTTTGAGACAAGGGAAAACCAGTTGTTTTAAGGGTGAAAACTGTCCCTTTCCCTTAATTCCAATGTGTGAGCGAAGTTATGAGAACAAAGCAACTTGATTCTGAGTGAACAAATGACAAGAGGAAAGAAGAAACCAAATAATCACCATCCTACTTTCATGTTATTTTTGTAGAAAAAAATAGGAATCAAAAGTTGGGCTCATAAAGGGAGCAGATTTGGGGTGCCCTCTCCATCCTCCAAATCAGACCATGAGGACTTACTAGTCAAGCTTTACTATAAGAATTGGGAAGCTGGCTTATGGAATTGCTGTTGATATTGATAATTGTTAGGGGACTGGAGGCTAAAACATATGAAGAACAGTTTCAGGAAATTGGCATGTCTAATCTAGTGAAAAGAAAGATTAGGGGTGACATAATAGCAGTGTTCCAATATTTGAAAGGCTGCTACAAAGAAGAGGGGTCAGCTTATTTTCCAAAGCACCAAAAGGCAAAACAAAAAAACAAAAAAAAATATGGATGGATGGAAACTAATCAAGGAGAGAAGCAACCTATAACTAAGGAGAAATGTCCTAACAGTGATCCTAACAATTAACTAGTGGAACGGCTTTCCTTCAGAAGTTGTAGGTACTCCATCACTGGAAGTTTTTAAGAAGAAATTAGACAGCCACTTTTCTGGAATGATAAAGGGTCTCCTGGTTGAGGAAGAGATTAGACTAGAAGACATGCAAGGTCCCTTCCAGCTCTGTTATTTCATTATTCTTCTCTGCTTTCATAAAATTAAGAAGCATTGAATGTAATTGTTGCTCAGCAATTCTTGGTTCAAAAAAGTGGAGAAGAAAAGGTCAAGGGGTAGGTTTTGGCAGGTTTTTTTTTTAAATAGACATTGTATCAATATAGACATTAGGGATATTTCCAGAGAATGTTTCCCTTGAATTATCTGGAACATTATAAAAGGAACACATTGTGAAGCTACTGCAGTTAGTCAAAGTAAAGAAATCAGATTTTTTTTGTGTATGGTACCCAGAGTTATGTTAAACAAATAGTTTATCATCTTATATAGATAAATTTGTTACTTGATTGATGAAATAAATGCAGCGGTGTGTTAAATTAATTTTATAGTCTTTTTCTATGATTTTTGCCTATTTTAACCTGGAATAAGATTGTGTTTTATTAAACAGAGAAAAACATACCTTTTGCCTTATTGAGTAATTTAAAAATCAGTACATTTAACTCCTCAGAGAAAGTTGACAGAATATCAAAAACTCATGGATATGTGTAGCAAATTATGGAATGAATGGAAATATATATAGAGAGATTTTTTCTAAGGGGAAAAAAAAGCAATCACTCACAGCCCAATTTCTTTGAAAGACTTGCTGCTCAAATATTGAGAGAGAAATGCAAAAGGCAGCATTTCCATTTAAATGCTAATGGTATATTACAAATTAATAGAAAAAAATCATGTTTTTTTCTTTAAAAAAGATTTTTAATCTCTGAATGTTCATGGTTTTCAAAGCATTACAAACCACCTGGATTTTGCTGTGCAAAAATAGAAAATATAGAAATAGAAACACATTTTCTACATCTTTCAGAATAAGCAAAAGGAAATAAAATATACCTCAGTGCAAGAACAGCAATAAAAACAAATCCAAGTGCAAGTACATTAGTAGGTATAAGTAACTCCCTTGCATATTGATTTCTCACCTATTGCCTTTTCTGTGTACCTTTGTCTTGCACAGAGGTAACCCAGGCATGAGAAATAGCTGGGCTTTGGAATTATACCTTGTGACCCAAGGAAATAAATTATGAGTTAAAGTTTCCTGCCAGAACAATTAGTCAATGCAACAGTTTGCTTTGAAGGGCAGTATGTGCTCCAACCCAAGAGTTTTTAAAGAAGTGATTGAACAGCCATTGGTCTGAAATGGTGCAGAATCTCCTGCTTGAGCAGGGAATTGGATTAGGAGACTTTAAATATACCTTCCAGCTCTGCTACTCTCATATTTTATTGGAATAGGATTGACAAACAAGATGAACTTGATTGTTTTCACACTATTTCTCTTTTCTTCTTTCATGCCTATGATGCCTCTGTGTTGTATTGTGACAGCCTAAAATTAAAACTGGAACTGTAACCCAAATATCTCAATTTTGCTGGTATGGTTTGATGAAACCAGAAAATTGTCATGTTTTATGTGCAGGCTTATTAAAGGATGAATGGGGAATCAGAGGTTTGTAATGTTATGCAATAGTTTAATGTTGGGTGTCTCAATATAATGCGAGCAAACATAGTTGTGCCCACTAGCATTGTTGTACCAGGTGTACATATATGTGTCAATACCACTACAGCAACCATTTTGTAATTTATCCAAGGTGTCACCACCCAAAAATATTGAGGAACCTAGTTCACAGTAATATCAAATTGGGACACCATAGAATATTTGGTAGCCATGATATTCTGTGTATCTCTGGATTTCTTCAGTAACTTCCTTGGCAACAAGGAACCAAAGTATAAAATTTATAGTTGAGATCTGCATAAAGTTATTTCATTGTTCAAACAAAAGAGAAAGAGGAAATGGATGGATGGAATTAAACTATATTACACTAAATTAACATTACAGTGTAAAATCATCATTAAGTTTTTGTATGAAACAGATAATTAAACAAGAGGTGGAAATCTTGAAAAAACATAGACATGAATGACTAAAAAACAACAAACATCCTGTATTACACAAAACTACTTTGCTTCTTCCCATTCATCTATATGTGTTCTAAGGGGAAGGGAGAAATTAAAGCATGGTATGCTTTTCTCTCCATTTGGATTTAGACTTATGCACCAAAGGGCTTAATAATGAGATTAGTTGGTTTAAGGATTAGAAGCCAAACTGAAACTGTGGAAAGTCAGGTCTCCTGTGGCCTATCCCAGCTTAAGAAAATCAGCCAATGTGCCTAATATATAACTGATTTTGTTATATTCTGTGAAGACATTGCGTGCCATTATACTAACACATTTTTATTTTATTAAATTATTTCAACAAAATTATTAAATTATTTCAACAAAATTATTAAATTATTTCAATAAAATTATTACATTATTTCAATAAAATTATTACATTATTTCAATAAAATTATTAAATTGATAATGAAAGATATGTTATTAATATCTTTTGTAATTCTTTTTTATTATTATTTTTAAAACAATCAGTCATGTA
This sequence comes from Laticauda colubrina, assembly GCA_015471245.1. NCBI lineage: Eukaryota > Metazoa > Chordata > Lepidosauria > Squamata > Elapidae > Laticauda > Laticauda colubrina. Next base: position 98,523,710 of record BLBF01000002.1, read on the forward strand.
TGTTGCAAACTGCACTTCCTTTTTCTTTATTCTTCCCTGCAGCTAATACAGACCATTAGTGCTATTGATAAAGATGATCCCCTTGGAGGACAAAAGTTTTTTTTCAGCTTAGCTGCTGTTAATCCAAATTTCACTGTCCAAGACAATGAAGGTATAAAGCATACACAACAGGGGTGATTAATTCTTATATGCATTTCTACAGTGTTTCTTTTTATTGTACTTAGCAGATAAATGTTCTCTGATTCAGGGAATTGGAATAGATTTTTTTAAAAAAGAAATCATTGGTGAAATAAAAAAAAGAACATATGATGAAATACAATACAGTCTTCATAATATAATCAGAAAATAATATACAACATGGAAATTAAATGAGTAAAGGTATTTAAATAGAATATCTTCGACATATTATTAAATCTAGTTTAGTGACCAATTTGTTGTGCATCTTCTCATTTTGGTACAATATGTTATTTCAGTACAGCAATATTTAGATAACAAATTCTTAATATGTTATCATTTAGGTCCTTGATTGGATATAGCCAAGAGAAAAAAAGTGGATATTCTATCAATAGTAATTACAATTTTGTATATTGATGTTAAAATGATATTATTATTTGACTTTTTCTCCAAAATTAAATATAACTTTGGAAATGAAATGAATGTTTCTTTTATAGAAACAAGCTACTTAGATTTATTAGATCTGTAGGGAAAAAAATAATAGAATATAATTGCTTTCCATGTAGAGGGCCCCAAATTCAAAAGGTTTTATACAAATAAGTTCTACTTAATCAGTATATGACAATTGATGGTTTTAAATATGTATTTCAGACCAGGATCTGGTATGGCTGTTACACTGCAAATTTTAAAGAAATTAGAGATCTAGCTTATCTACAATCAGGGATGGGATTCTACCAGTTTGCACCTATTCACTAGAAATGGTTGTTAACATTCTTAGCAGTTTGGAGAACTGGTTGTTAGAAGAAATTACTGGCCTAATCCTGTAAGGAAGACAGGAAGGAAACATTCTGGTGTTGCTTACAGAAACTGCCTCTCCATTAACCCTTATTACATTCTTGGCTGGACTAGACTTCCTGTCTCAGGAACTTCTCTAAAGCTTTTTTCCCCTTCTTTGCTGGTATTTTGCTTGTGTGGAGTGACCATTCAAAGATACAATGGCACTGAAAAAAGTGACTTATGACCATTTTTCACACTTATGACTGTTGCAGCATCCCCATAGTCATGACAGGCCGGGCGAGGTGATGTATGCTTCATGAGTGATATTGAGTTGGCCACGCCCAGCCAATAACATGACCACCAAGCCATGTCCACCCAGTCACATGACCACCAAAGCACGCCCACCAAGTAAGCCACACCCACAGACCTTGTTGTTGAAAAATTTGAATCCCACCGCTGCCTACAATGGTCCAGGAAATTGCACTATAGACTCTGAGAGTTCAATTAAAGAGGCATTTTGCTTTCTTGTGTGCTGCCTTCTACCACATTACCTAATAACTTAATTCTCAAACAAAAGTTGCAAATTTATCACTGAGAAGCCAAGCATATGCATTCAGTGAAAAGGGGGGGAAAGAACACCTTTGAAGGGGAGAGGTAGCATTATTATTTAGTGCCATATTAAGAAAAAAATAGCATCCAGAATAGCTTTTGCTTAATTATAGAAAGGAGCTAATATCCCCTCAGAAGATTTAGTCATACAAAAAGTACCGGAATGCTCCAAAATGAATAAGCTCACACTGGAAATGAAAGGCAAGGAGGATTCCGAATATTATGCAATATGGGATAAATGGTATGAGTGGTTAAAAACAGATACAAAGATTAAAAAGAAGGATTAAGGTAAATAGAACAAGAGACCTTAATAGATTATCAATATATGTATGCATATAATAATGTATATAAGATATATGTATTTGTCAATGCCAAAATGTTCTTACAAATATGAGTGAGACTTGTATTTTTGAAAAACATAATAAAAACAATTTTTAAAAAAGAAAAAATAAATAAATTTGCTACTAACATTGGTTTCAATGTGTGAAAAATGACAGTGAAGCTGTGTAAGTGTGGCTGTGAATCAAAAGGTACCCTGTATAAATTGCTTCCTAGGATCAGACTCTCTATAGTATAGGGATTACATTCCTTGGTGGGATTAATTGTAATGTATGTCTTGTATGTGACTTCCTGCTTCAGATAACACAGCCCGGATTTTGACAAGAAGGAATGGCTTTAGCCGACATGAAAAAAGCACATATCTCCTTCCGGTGGTGATATCAGATAATGACTACCCCATCCAGAGTAGCACAGGCACACTCACAATCCGGGTGTGTGCTTGTGACAGTCAGGGAAACATGCAATCCTGCAATGCTGAAGCTTTGCTCCTCCCAGCAGGCCTTAGTACAGGCGCACTCATTGCCATTCTGCTCTGTATCATCATACTCTTGGGTAAGTTTTGAGGGATTAGTCACATGCTAAATGCAATACTACCAAATGCTAGATACTACCAAGCTGCATTGGGTGCAACCCTTGCAAAGATAGCATTTTTGACCCTCCTTGCAACCAGTCAGAAATTAAGCCCTTTGTAGCTTCTATAATTTAAGAGTCAACCTTGGATTATAAAGCAGTTGGATAACAAGTCATACAGAGGCAGACCATGTAAGCCCAGTTCAGTTTGTAAAATACTGCATTCAAACCCATTACAAACCACATAGAAAGCATGAAATATTACTACCAGGTATGCCCCAAATGGGAAGATATTAGATTTGAAGACAGAGCATTCAAAATGTTTCCTTGAACAATACTTACTTGGCTGCATTGTTATGGAACATAACAAAATTATGAACAGCTTGAGTGTTTTGCCTTTCATTAAAACAAAACTTGAAACATTTACAATGTTCTTTCCAAAGGAAATATTGTAAAAATTGGTATAAGCCCTTTGATATGTTCCCTTTTACAGCCTACCAAAAGTAACTGGCATAGCCATATATAATGGTTGCCATTTGTCATCAAAATTGCAGGAAAGATTAAAGAAAACTCTTGAATATCAGATCAAACTAATCCCCTTTCAATCAACACCAGAGGAGCAGGAGACAACAAGACCTCCAAGGTCACTTCCAACTCTGTTATTCTGATGGGAAGTTTAGAATATGCACAGTCCCAAATACTTTGGAGATTACCATCTCATGTCAGAATGTCGTCTGGTCTGCTGGTACTACTGCAGGTAGCATGTCCACCTAGCCTTCCCTTCTGGATGGCCCCTAACTTCCTCTCCTCTGAATGTTATTCCTTCTGCTCATTACAGCAGTGCACTTAATGTCACAGTTGCCTTGTGTTCCAGTGAGCTGTATTCAGCATATAAGGTAGCATCTACCCATAACTTGATCCCCCATTCCTCTTAGTGCACAATGATAAAAAAGTAAAATATGTAAACTCCACCTTTACGTATCCAAATATCTTAAATGAAGTGGATGTATGGGTTGGTACCTGATGGTCACAGATATAGCAATATTTCTTCCAGAATGACAGAAATATAGTACCAACTAGCTGCTGAAAGTAGCCAAAAATTGCCCTAATCCTAACCAGCTAATAGTATCACAGCCTTGAAATTGAAGTCCTGCTTATCCAAAGCCATAATTTTCAGAACAGTTAGTGTGAACGTGATTGCTTTGATGTAACCTGCCATTTATTTCTTCATGGCTGCTTCATTGTAATGGCATCTTGCTCTGTTTAAGACCAGGAACCTTATCTCTAGGCTACAGATTGTTGCCACAGTGGAAAAGATACTTGTTTGGATGCCTAATAAGATCTTTAAGCATCCTAGAGACCAAAAGATGTTTACTGCATTCATCCAGCTGGACCATATTTTTTCTAACAAATAACAGGAAGACTTCAGTCAGAAGACAAACTGATGCTTTGTGCAGGCAGTCAGATTCCTGCCCAGCTTTGAATCTTTCTAGTTACAACACCTTTTTGCAAGCAGGGGAGGTAGAGGATCCTTGGATGCTGCTGAAGAATAGCTGCTCATATTTCTTCTGGTTCTTCTTTCTCTTATGGTGCACCATAAGAAGCGCACAAGCATGTATCTGATAGAGTTGGTAAACAGACAGCCAAACTTCTACTCTTCAATTGCATTGTAGTTTCCTGGCTAATGTAACAATGCCAAATGATGATGATGATGATGATGATGATGATGATGATGATGATGATGATAATAAACTAAGTTGTATACTTGTGTCTATAACAAAACGTGATTTTTAGTTAATTCATGTTTTTCTTTCTTCCAAGTTATAGTGGTGTTGTTTGCTGCTCTAAAGAGGCAGCGCAAGAAAGAGCCTCTGATCCTTTCTAAAGAAGACATCAGAGACAATATTGTGAGTTATAATGATGAAGGGGGTGGAGAGGAAGATACCCAGGCTTTTGATATAGGCACTTTGAGAAATCCTGCAGCTATTGAAGATAAGAAACTCCGTCGAGATATTATCCCAGAAACATTATTTATACCACGGAGGACTCCTTCTGCTCCAGATAACACAGATGTCCGTGATTTCATTAACCAAAGGTTGAAGGAACATGATCATGACCCCTCTGCTCCACCTTATGACTCCCTAGCAACTTATGCCTATGAAGGAAATGATTCTATAGCTGAATCCTTGAGTTCTTTAGAGTCTGGCACCACTGAGGGAGACCAAAACTATGATTACCTCAAGGAATGGGGCCCTCGATTTAATAAGCTTGCTGAGATGTATGGTGGAGGCGAAAGTGATAAAGACACTTCCTAACCTACGATAGGATATATAGTTCAATTGTGAGGAAGTAACTTTACAGATATATTTTTCACGTGACAATATTTGATGTTCAGGAGCATTCTCCTACCACTCAGCACAATGTTTCTTTTTCTTCTTTTTTCTTCTTTTTTGGTTTTTGAATTGCTCATTAATGTCCTTTATTCTTTTTTGTGAAATGTCACATGGAATATAGTCAGCATTTTATTTCACCCCATTCTGAAAACCAAAGCAATTGAAATTTGGTGTCATCCATTTTATTAAATAAAGGGATGCACTGTTTGAGCAGATATATAATCTCTCAAACAGTCATATGAGAGTTGCTTCTGTTAAGTCCATGTTCCTCACTTGCAAGGATGACTTTGAAAAAGACCCAGACTGCGATCTACAAAAAGATCATGCATGCACATTCCACATGCACACCCACATTTTCTTTGGAAATGTGTTTCTTTTTCAGAAACTATGCACAGAAGACCCCTATAAACCTTATTAAGCATTTTCATTCAGAGAGCATGCTCTCTCCCAAAACTACACACATAATGAACAAACTAGACTTTTGTTTTTGTTTTTTGGGAGAAAAAAGCTCCTCTGGAAAATAATTTAGTGTTGTATACCCTGAAAGTTTTTTATAGATACATTCAGATTTCATTGTTTTAAGAACAACAGTTATAATTGGGGTTTTTCTGCTTGTGCAGCTTCTGAAAAATGAACTGGGAAAAAAAATTGAAATAGTATGCACAGAGTATCTGTGCATTTCCTTTTGGATCATAACCCAAAAGAAGTAGGAAGAAAACAGTTGCCCCTATTCTGTACATTAAAAAAAATTGACCCCTGAAAATGTACACGTGGTGTTAATGTGATATGCAGCTGGTTTAAAAAGAAAATTTTTGTGCAACTTCATTTCATCAGATTCTATCTGCCAATGTTTTATATTTATATTTTTGTATTTATTTTTAAGAAATAAACCAGTTTTATAACGATTCTGTTCCCTGATTATTCTGTGAAAGGAAATAACATACTACAAGGTTAAGTAAAGCTCACTGAACATGTTAGCATAGTGAGGCTTTATGCACACATTATGTGGGTCTGTTGGACATTTTAAAGGTTTCAAACAATGATTGTTATGAATGCATTTAAGATTTTATTAACAGTGCAACCTTACTTAACAAAGTTAGACCAGAGTTAGAAGGGACATGGGGGGTGGTTTCTAAGTCTAACCCTCTCCTCAAGCAGGAAATCCTCCACCATTTCAGCCAAATGGTTGCCCACTCTGCTCTTAAAAATTTCCAGTGCTGGAGGCAAGTGATTAATTGTTCTAACTTGTAAGGAAATTTCTCCTTCGTTCTAGGTTGATTGTCTCCTTGATTAATCTACAGACATGGCTCTGGCACATTTTCCTGTGCAGTTAGTCACGAAATGCAATAGAACATATTTACTTTGGATATTCATATAAGATTATCCTATAAATTATTGGTCAGACTTTGAGTTATATTGCTTACAGACATATCTGGTGTGTGCATAAGCAACCATTAGCCTATATGCAACATGAGCTAAGCTATAGACCTTGATTAAAATACAGCACAGCAGGAGGTAAAATGGCATGTTGGGCATGCTTTTTGACTGAGTTTTCTGGTGTTAGCATGCCATGGAAACACAGCAAATATTCTGGGATTCAAAAAGAGAGCTTTTTTGCAGCAAAAAGACCTAGGACACTGTGAAGACTAATACACTTATTTTGATACAAACTTTCCTAGTTTATAGTCCTTCATTAAATTCATGGAATTTTACAAATGAAGATGTCAGAGAGAAATGAAATTTCTCATGAAATGAAATGAAACATTGTTCTTTCCCTGTTTAAGAGATAGGAGTGCTTCCTCCTCCCATGGCTTTTCATTGAACTGATTTTAAACCAAACTTGCAAATGCTGGAAGAGAAACATTTCCCCAACCCTTTTCATGAAATGGGCTAATTTTCTAATTTTCTCCTCCTGTAATATTATTATCCTTCCCTATTCTGGGAAGAATTTACATTAGCTAAACTTTGCATTCCGGCTATCAAGATGCTTGGAAGTAGAATGTGTCTTTACATGTCTTTGTGAGTGCAATTGAGAAATAAAATCCCCCCATGCGACTCCGTACTTGCTGATATATGGTGCCCTTTACAGACCTTAAGAAAATAATTCAAACCAAGCCATCCTATGAAGGGAGTTTCCTATCTTCTTGCTATTTCTGCAGCAAATTGATCCAGAGAAATTCCCTTGATTTTATGTGCTTATTCTAGAACAAAATAGGAAAGTTGTGGTGGCCAAGGACTTCATGTAATCCTATGAAGATGAAGACTGGGAGTCAAAGAGAGAATCACTACATATAAGTTCATGCAGATAAGACTGTTTTGAGGAGTGGAGGTTGAGAGTTATTTTAACTGTGATAGGTGTATTTTAATGTTTCACACTAGAGTTTTCATGTATTCTTCACCTCAATGTGGCAAGATAATCTGTCTATTAACAGCAAGCATGGTATAGAGGGGGCTTCAGGGATGAGAAAAAGAAAACTCAAGCACCACATTGAGTTCTGCTTCACACTTTAAAGTCAGTGAATCCTCTCCCAAAAATCTCTAGTGTAACATGTTAATAAAGCAGGGCTGTAGGTTACACAATGGTAGTAATTTGTTCAAATACAGCATTAGTTCAATGCTCCTAGCTGAAAATGAGATTATCAGGAAAAAGTAGGACAAGACAAGAGGGAGTGGGTGCATTTGTTTTCTAGTTTTCAGTTTCAGGCCTTGATACATGAATACCTGGATGGGGTCTACAATATCCTCTGCTATATTTGTGTAGGGTTTCTTGGTTTGGTTTGGTTTTCCCCAGAAGAATACCATAAACCTATTCAGCACAGGTTTCTCCCTTCAATACTTATCCAGTACAAAGTAGTTCAACCAAAAATTTTGGAGGCAACTATGTTATCTGGCCTTGGAAAAACTAAAGAGACATTTGATTAAACTTAACTCTTGGCAACTCCATCACTGTCTGTAGTTTTCTTGGTATTATTCAAGAAAATAGTTTGCCATTGTGGATAGATCAGCGTGGCTTGAGAGAAACATAGGAGTTTTAGGGAGAGCATCAACACATTAGATGCCATGTTCAACATGAAACTATTTCCTATCTCTTGAGGAGAGAATTGTCATCTGAGAAATTGTTGTGATTGGATAAGCCACAATAACATAAGAGGTTAAGAATCAGGTGATTATCTGGCTTGAAAACTAAGCTGTGGACTTCTGATTAGTTAACCAATATGAACTGTGTGAATTTGGTCAAAGGATTTTTCTCTGACTCTCCCAAGTACATTAAGTAATTCCATCTAAGAATATTTAACAAAACTAAATATATAGTTTTAAGACTTAGAGATAGAAGGTTTGCCAACCCTTGTGTCAACAGTCTTGTAATAAAGCTTGACCATTTACTTTGGAAGTGGGAAAAATGTTTATGCCTTTGTGTATAGCAAGTCTCCATTAGCAGAATAACTTTCTGAAGAGACAAAATTAAACAGTACTTACTTTAAACATATGTTTTGGTTAGGCTATAGTCCAGAGTATTTTTCTGAGCACAAATATCTTCAGCAATTACTTTAATCCATCATGGTTGTATCAAAGTCAAAAGAAGACATGCTCATTATTTACTTAGGGTCTCAAAGCCTTTCTGTCCTGAGTTAAAAGTCAAAATTATAATCCAGTGTCCATGTTTTATTTTGGTAACATAAATGGATTTTGAACAATTGCACCAACTTGCTTCAGTACAAACCCTATGTGAAAAATTTAGAACAGGATCAAACTTTGGATTTCATCTAGCTGCTTTACATTTCATCACCATCTCCCATCAACCACAGCCAACATAGGATTACTGGGAGAGATTATGAGAATCCAAAATATCTGGAGGCACCATGTTGCCTGATTTGGTTAAAACAAATATCATCTAAAGCAAGGGTGTCAAACTCACATTGTCACAGCAGTGTCATGTGATATATCAGACTTTTTTTTTCCCCTTCAGTAAATTGGGCATGGGCATGGACAGCATGAGACGCATGTTGCCCATGAGCTGGAAGTTTGACAGCCCTGACCTAAAAATATTTGCTTGTAGCTCAAAGTGTGCTATTTTGATCTATGTATCCAAAAAGTGTTTCATCTTTTTTTTCCAGTTCTTTAATATTGTCAGCACCTAACTTTATTTCTTTGCCTCAAAGTGGGTAAGTATTGACTTTTACCTCTAAAATGAGTTTTGCTGAAGCAGCCTTTATAATTAGATCAGTTTTGATGCTTTTCACAAATATTATTTATATTGGAATAATGAAGGAAAAATAATTTGGAGAAGAAATGAAGGAAAGCTGCCATATATTTTGATCCTTTAACTATTTAAAATATTTGGAAATATCATAATGGGTCTCTTAAGAAAGTAGATAGAAATATTTCTCCATCTCAGTGTTTCACCAGGTCAAAAATTCCCTATGAAAAAGGAGTTTATAGACATGAGCATACAATAGTTGGGGTTTTATCCTTGTTTGTCAGAACTGAATGATCACTGACTCTAGAGGAACTCTGGGCATTATAACAAATTTGATAAATGTGTAAATAAAGAACTCTGAAACTGTCATGGCAGATTTACACAGATTAAGAAATGTGAAATGTGAAACATTAAGCACAGTGTCACTGAAAATAAAGATATGCATTCTTGCAATAATATGTAGTGTCTGATAGATTTTTTATTATTATAATGTGACACACTTCAGAAAAATGTCAGGATAAAATGTTACAATTCTCCCCTCCCAAATTCCATACATTTTTAGTTAAGAAGATATTTCAAATAAAGCTATGTAACAAATTCAAGATATTCTGACCATTATGGACAACTCTTTTCTTTTTAACAAAACAAAATGAAAACAATAACGACAAGAAGATATAACTGAATAACAAAACTGGAAGGTACATTGGAGGGCTTGTAGTCCAATTTCTACTCAAACAGGAGACCCAATACCATTTGGGACAAATGACTGTCCAGTCTATTTATTTATTTATTGGAAATTGTCAAACAAAAACGAGACCAAGAATAAAAGATTAAAAGAATAAATTTATGTATGCCCCCTTTACTGACCACTTAAGCATGAAGTCAGGTCCACAGATGTCAATTTGTGACTGAAACTGTGAAAATTTGTAGCTGAGACAACTGAATCAGGTCGGGCATTCCAGACTTCGATCTCTCATTGGACACCTCCAAGCATGGAGTACCCACAACTTCTGAAGGCAAGTTATTCCATTGATTTATTGTTCTCACTGACAGAAAATTCCTCTTTAGTTCTAGATTGATTAGTTCTTAATTCTGCTTAATTCTAAGAACTAATTCTTAGTTCTACTTGATTAGTTTCTATTCATTGTTCCTTGTCTTGCCTCCTGGTGCTTTGCAGAATAGTTCAATGCCCTCTTTTTTGTGGCAGTCCCTCCAATATTGGAATAGTGCTATTAAGTCACCCCCTAGTCCTTTTTTTAATTAAACTAGACATAACCAATCCCCTCACCATCTTTGTTGCTCTTCTCTGTACTCTTTCTAGAATTTAAGCATATTTTGTACATCGTGACAACCAAAACTGGATGCAGTATTCCAAGTGTGGTCTTACCAAGGCATCATAAAGTAATACTAACTCTTCATGTGATCTTGATTCTATCCTTATGCTACAGGACCAAAACATCTTCTGAAATATGGTTACTAGATATATAGCAATATCTAAAGACATATACAATTTATATAACCAAGGGGAATCAAATAATTGCAGATAGAGAACAACAATTAATAGTTTCTAATTAATTTAATTATAAAAATTAGCATTATCAAAGTACAAAAGAAATTTGCAAAAAAAAAGTCAAAAGCAAAATAGTGTTAGCGGGGGGTTAATCTTGGTGGTGTTTAACTTGTTATCTGGGATCCCCAATAATTCTGGAAGTCAAATTAATATGAGAAGGAATATGAGAATATGAAAGGAAACTAGGAAGGGTTTGAAAGGAGTGAGGAAAGTGTGCAAAAAGGGGCATTGAAAAAGAAAGACATGGGCTAAAAGCAGCAATAAGAGCAGGTACATATGTGAAAAGGATTGTGGTGCCCTTCATATCATCTTGCAGGTTTTTTAAATATCCCTGCACAAGGATATGTCAATGAAGACTCAATCACCCAAGCCAAAAGTGTCTTAAGATTGAATCATGGCAATTGGACCAAACTTTGCTCATCCAAGCAAAGCAACTTCATCAGTTCAAGCAAAATTTAGTTAGAGTCAAAGAGCTGTTGTAATGTACCAGTTCTTGCCAAAACAAATCCAGGAAGGAGTAAAATTACAGAAAAGGAAAGGAACAAATAAGAGAATGATAATGAAAGAAATAAAAAAAGATATTTAAAAAGGATCTTTGTTGGACATATTTTTTTGACCAAGAGAATAAGTCTTACTTATTCAGTGTTAAAGAAAACCATGGACAAAAAAATCTTTCTGATAGTCAGAATGGAGAGGTTTAAAAGGATGAACTGAGCAGTGAATAGCAAAAATACATGGGATACCTGATTTCAGCTACTAAATCAAGGGAAGACAACATTGGTGGACTTGAGCCACACTTGCTTTACCATTAAGGAGAAGTTGAGATCCACAGTGTGGATGGAGCTTTAAGACATATCTCCTTGGCAAATGAAGAGTTTTGAGATACTTGTTTGCTTTATTTTGTATTTTCAAAATAAAACAACTAAATCTATCTATCTATCTATCTATCTATCTATCTATCTATCTATCTATCTATCTATCTA
>BLBF01000002.1:98537408-98590189 GCA_015471245.1 Laticauda colubrina
CCAATCAGGTTTGTAGATTTGGAGTCACCCACTTTACATATAGAACAGTTCTGTAATTCTTTTTTTTTTTTTTCATTTATATTTTTCATGCCTTTCAGTTTAACTGCTCACAAAATTCCTAAGTAGTAAGAACATCAGAAGGGCGATAAAAACAATAAAACTATGACAAAGTTCTACTACTGATATGTCTTTTTCCATATTTTCTTTTCTTTCATGTGTAATCTCTCCTTCCCCACTCCAATTTGCAAAAATAAGAGCATTTCCCTCACCACCTGGCAATATTAACAATTCTATTGCTGCAGTTGGATTCTTTCTACACTGATTGCAAGCACTTTGTCATGCTTGCTTTACACTTTATTAAATATTCCAACTCAACACAATTATTTCCCCCATTTAATTAACAACAAAAAGAAACCTGTTTTACCATGTAAAATGTCTGTTCCATTCAAAAGTATTTGGTGTTGTAGATAAAGCAACAGCAAAGGAAGAGACATAGTTCAGTCATATGTGAAGCAGAATGTTTTTGAAATGTCATAATAACCTTTGAAAGTGACAGCTGCCATAAAGGAATCTTGTTTTCTTACCCTTAATTATGTATAATGAAAGGAAGTGTCTTGAAGGAACATAGTTTACTTCTTAAAAGACTCATTGGACCTTGTATTTGTGACTATTGATGCTGCCAATTATCCTAGTGATGATTTCAGCATGTTAGGGCCTTCTCTTCCTCTCCTGAACATTGTTCTTTTCATGTTATTATTTCATGGAACTGTGATAAAAGTGTGTTTATCAATTAAAACAGGAAAACTGTGACAAGCTACAACCTGCTATTTGTGAACTTAGAGAGAATAATGGGATTACTAAAATACTTTATGTGAATGTGTACTAAAAAAAGCAGGTAGCTTCTCTATTTTTGTTTACTTGTATTAATTCTGATTTGAATCATTGTTAAATTTTTATTTATATACATATGCATTTTGAAGGGAAGTATCTCTGATTGTCAAACACCAGACATGATCTTTGAAACAGTATGACAAAGCCAGTTTCAAATGCTTATCATATGTTTTTTAAGTACTTTATCAGATATAGCTTTTAAGAATGCTAACTGATGATAATTCTATTTTTTATAAGATTTTTATGTGAAACACAAGAAATCAGTATCACTATAAGAAAAAGAAATTCTAAAATGTAGCTTTGGCTGGAGATGTTTGATTGGATTGGAGAAAAGTATCCTAAATTTGCTGAAAAATAACCCAATTGATAAAAGGCTTTCAATGAGTTGCTAATGGCAAAAGAATGACAGTATAAGTTTGTGTTTGCCCTTAAATATTATCAATACAATATTCTCACATTATTTGTTGACAGGAATCATTTACAGCTGAATAGCAATCTTGTGATGATGAGAATGGGTACTGTCTTAGATATTATTGTTATTTATCACATGCATATACACCAAAATCCCAACAACTCTCTGCAACTCACAAGTTAAACATAAAAAAATCTGATAAAACAATATAGCAATAGACAAGAATAAAAAGTGGACAAAAAAAAACCCCAGGTAGCAACAAAAAATAGCTCATACCTCTTAAAACCATGCTTCAATCATCCTTGTCAAAGACTCTTCAAAGTCCTTTGAAATACCAGAAGCTTGTGGCCAGCAAGATCTCATATGAATGCTCATTCCAGAGAGCATGTCTGTGCATTTTTGAAGTCCCCATAATGGCATTGTTTAATCAAAGGCACCCTGAATGTATCAACTTTGCTAGATTGAATCAATTGGGCAGATGCTACAAGAGATAGGTAGTCCCTCAAGTAACTACACCCTTCACATCAACTTGGTTTACATGGTTTAAACTTGGTTGAGTGATACTCTTGTGTAATCCCATAACCATACTTGTTAGAATTTTTATGATGCATGACACCCCCCTCCATCCCACCCTAAGCTTATGTAACATGTAAACATATTACTAATATGCCTAGTATGATGCCTAGTACATTGATTTGAGAGCTGGAGGCTAAAACCTATGAAGAACAGTTGCAAGAATTGGGAATGTCTAATCTATGGAAAGAAGGATTAGGGGGTGCTTTAATTATTAGAAGGATTAAGGTGTTTTAATGTTTGATGGGCTTCCACGAAGGTGAGTGGGGTCACTCTATTTTCCAAAGAAGCAGAAGGCAAGATAAGAAACAATGTATGGAAACTAGAACTAAGGAGAAATTCCCTAACAGTGACAATTAATCAGTGGAATGGCTTGCCTTCAAAAGTTGTAGGTGCTCCATCATTGGAGGCTTTTAAGAGGAGATTATGGACAACCATTTCTATGGAATGAGATAGGGCAGTAATGGCGAACCTTTTCAGCACTGAGTGCCCAAACCAGAACACACATGCATGTGCGAGTGCCAGAAACTGAAACACCAGGTGCCCGGTGCACATGCGCAGGCCAGCCAGCTGGCCTTCAGGTTTCTGGCACACATATGTGCACAGGCCAGCTGGTTTTCCTATTTTTTCTGCCTGTTTTTAGACAGTTTTCCAGTCCATTTTTGGTCCAAAAAACAGCCTGAATACAGCCTGAAAAATGGCCCCAAAAATGGTCTGGTTTATTCAGGTCATTTTCTGTGCTCCGGTGCCCATGAAGACCAGCTGACCATCGTGCATGTGCCCACTTAGAGGGCTCTGTGTGCCACCTCTAGCAAGCATGCCATAAGTTCGCCATCACAGGGATAGGGTCTCCTGCTCAAGTAGGAGTTTGGACTAGAAGACCTCCAAGGTCCCTCCAACTCTGTTATTCCATGTTCTTTCTTTTCCCCTTCTTTCCAAATAAATTATAATCTAGATATATTGGTTGCTCTTACTAGCATTTTTGTTCAGTTCTTCAACTTTTGTAGAAGTACCTTTGGTACCTGTGAATAATTACTTTAAGTAACTTAGATTTCCATTTCCTGTCTTTGTGAAAGTTGCGTCGAATTTCACTAAACTGCTCTACAACTGCCAGAACTTGATCCTTGTGCTTCGTTTCTCATGTGAACATTTATCATTATTCGTTTGGCAGTTTCTTTTGTTCCTTGATAGATTTTTAATCTGATTACTTGCAACTTTATCTCTAAAAAAAGTAGTATTAACCTACATTAGTACATTTAAGTGATTCAGTAACAGCAGTCATGCCATTTGTTAAAAGCAAGCTGAAATCAGAGATTCTGTAGTAGTTTATTAGATCCTGCTCAGGCATGTTTGTTCTGACAAGATAGTACATTCATTAAATGAAATACAAGCTCTATTTTGACATGACTGTTCTCAGGCACTTCCAGGCACTGACCCAAGCATTGCTGCATTTTCCTGGTATCCAGCCAAAGCCCAACGTGTCAGGGGCCTTTCCCAGAAAAGGCCAAGCTTGCCAACTGCCAATGCCAACCATCTTGGCATCCCTGAAAATCCAAAGATCAGAGGGAGCTAAACTTACCATCCCCTAAGGATGAGTCTGTGAGCATCCAAAACTGAGCTTTTTCAACTGTTTTGGAACAATTTACTTTGAAGTTAGAGCATTACATTTTCTATAATGGTTCACTACAATTTTACCCTAAGACTATTTACTGGCATAGACTGTCATTCTATCCCGCCTCTAAAATCACTCTCTCTGTCTTTTTCTTTTTCTCTCCCTCCCTCCTCTTTTACTCTTTGAAGATTCAGGGGAATATTTTAAAAATAGGCCAGCATGAAATTGCTAACTTAAGAGGGCATTACAGTTAAAGCCCTCTTAAGTATTTACCATCTCTGTTATTTTAATATTTTCCCTAAAAATACAGTACTTGCATCTCAAAGCATCTCAAATCAAGTTGATGCCCTTGCTTGCATCTCAAATCTGACAATTAAATCATGTATTTTCAAACCTCAGAGTTGCAGCCTGAATTGAATCACAAAGGAAGTTATTCTGTTTATGCAGGGGAATTAAAATGCAGGCAGTCTTTCATAGCCATTGTTTGCACCTTTAAATTCATCTTCTTACAATATTACTCTCTTTCTATCTGAAAATCTTCCATTTCTTTACAAAATTATTTCATGCTGTACTATTTAGGACGGGCTTTCTAAAATATTTGACCTCTCACTTTCCATTGTGTAATTTTAAAAATGTACATACCTCCCGTGAAAATCCAAACATTAAAATTAATGCACATGAATGATGAAAACAATACAAAGAAAGTTTGAGAAAGTTTGATGTATTTATTATGACAATATCACAACATACAGCCTATGTTGTTCTTATGGTCAATAAAAATGTAACTGGATATAGATTTCCAACTGAATTTACTGAAGGAAGAAAGTTAAGGAAGAAATCATATTATTATTATTATTATTATTATTATTATTATTATTATTATTATTACTATTATATCTTTAGTGAGATTCACAACCTTTGACATCAACAATGGCATTAAAGTCCCCTATCAAGCAAATATTTTCTTCACCTACAGTAATTATTTTATCATATAATCCCTTATAAAACTTCTTCCGGTTATCATTAGGGGCATATATCCCCACTAATATTAATTGTTTTTGGTGTAAATTAATTTGTATCATTAAAATTCTTCCTTATTCATCTGCATAGATTTTTTTTGCATTTATCTCTTTTTTATGTAAATTGCTACCCCCCCTTTTCTTTTGATCTGCCAATGCTGTAAATAATACACCCAAATTGGAATATTCTAGATATTTTTTATGCTGTTTTTGGATATGTACCTCCTGTAGGCATATAATATTAACATTTTGTTTAGTTAGTTTGGTTAATATTTGTTTCCTCTTTATCTGGGAGTTTAATCCATTGATGTTTATTGAGAGTAATTTAATCTCTTCTTCCACTGTTAATTCTGAGTCTACCTAAATCTTCTGTTTGTTCTTGCTTCTCTTTGGGGTCTTGTTTTTAGTCCTTCTCTCCTTGGGCATTCTCTCTTTTCTTTGCTTCTCTCTTCTTGGTCCATCCTGTATTCTCTGTTGCTGATCTTCTTGTTGGTCCTCCTAACTCTTGCTTTCTGACTGTTCTTTACTGTTCCCCTCTTCCTCTGTTTCCATCAACTGATCGTAAAGTTCTTGCGTCTTTTCAATACTATCAATTTTTACTCTTCTTTCTTGCCACGTCACCAGCATTCCTTCAGGAACCAGCCATCGGAACCAGATGTTTCATTTATTCAGTAGTATCGCCAGAGATCTGTAGTCCTTCCTCAATTCTCTTACCCACCTTGGAATTTGTTTCAAAGTCGTAATCTCTTTTTCTTTATACACCATCAGCTCGTCCTTTGTAATATATACAATATCTCTTACATTTTTTCTGGAGAACCTGATGTGGACCTCTCTAGGCAGCTTGTTTTGTCTAGAGTAGTTTGTATGGATTTGGTAGACCTCATCTAATTCTTTCACTATTTCCTGCTGGTCCCTTTGCAATGCCTCTGCTATTAAGTGGGACATTATGTCTCCCAGGTCTTCATCTTTGGATTCCATTACATTTTGTAACCTAAAATAGAATGCTTCATGTTCCATTTCAAGATGGGTAATTGAATCTTCTAAGTCTCTGTTCATCCCTATTACTTTCTGTCCATCCCTTCCAATCTCTTATCTGTTTGTTCAGCTTTAGTTTTTATATTTTTATTCTTTGTTCATTCTCCTCCAATGTCTGTTAGATTGTTCCCATCATCTCCTCTAATTTTTGAATCTTACCCTTTATTTCTCCCATTTGCATCTTCATATCTGTATGATTATTAAACATTGTTCCCTGCATTTTAAGCATTATTTCCTGAATAGCTGTTAATGTTGATTGCATCATGTGCATGTTGGCTGCACTGCTCATCTTTTCTGTATTCAACATTTCTTCTGTTGTTTTTTGGCCCGCTGGAAATGCAATAGACATTGATGAACCAGACATCGGTTTTTTCCCTTTCAGGTTCGCTGTTGTAGTACTGGTCATATTCCTAACTTTATTATCAATATCTTCACACTTTAACATTCACTGTTTAATTTTTCTTTTGTTATTAGTTCTATTCAGTAGTTTCCCTTAGAATATAAATATCTTTTCCCACTTATGATATTCTAAATTATTCAGATTTGATACAATCTTTTATAGAATCTGAAACTAACTGAATCACCAAAATTAAAGAAAATAGAGAAGGGAGAGAACTAAAGGGATGACAGGAAGAAAAAATATCAAAATGAGAGAAAGAAGAGAGAAAGAGTGTAATATAATATCCTAAAATACACTTGTTGTAAATTGTTCTTATACAACTATTTTATATTACTATATTATGATATATCAACTGTATTCTTTATCTTTAACTGTAAAGTTCGGTTTCCTTTAAACAATTCTATATTCCACTTCTTATATATATGAACTTACTTATTTCATAAGGAAGAAAAAAAAAGAGAATTTTACCCAAAAAAATTTTTCGATTTAACACATGAGACCAATTTGAAGATATATGGAGGAAGAGGAATCCAAATGAGAAGAAATATATGTTTTATTCTAGTCCACAAAAATCATGGTCCAGAATTGATATGGTATGGGTTAATAGGACAATCGAGAAAGACATTAGTGAAGTAGAGATAATGCCTAATATATAGGCTGACCATAGCCCAGTTAAAATTACATGGAAAGGACATCGTAAAAGGAAAAGGAGATGGATATTAAATTCACAAATAACAAAGAAAAAATAATATATTTCAAGAATGAAAAATGAGTTAGAAACATTCTTGAAGGTTAATCTAAAGCAACATACTAGTTTACAAAATTTATGGGACACTAAAAAGGCCTTCGTGAGAGGCATATCAATAGCCTATATAGCTAAGAAAAATAAAGAAAAATGGAAGAAACAGAACAAATTACAAGAAAGGATTAAAAATTATGAATATGAGCTCCAAAAAGACCCAAAGAATATGAAAGTTAAGAAAGAAATAGGGATGATTAGACATGAATTAAATTTGATAGATATTGAGGAAAATGCATATAACTTAAAAACTCTTAAACATAATTTCTTTGAATCAGCAAATAAATCAGGAAGGTGGTTGTACCATAAATTAAAAATAGAAAAAGAGAAAAGACGAATTCAGCAACTCAAGGATAAGGAAGGGACAGTGTATTATCAGATGGAGGAGAAAAAGAGAATTGTGCAAAGGTATTTTGGCAAGCTTTATAAGCAAAAAGATGTTAGGGAGGAAAACATTAGATACTACTTGGAGGGAAATGGTCTGAGCCCAATTTCAAAAGAAAACAGAAAAGTACTTAATAAAGAAATAACATTAACAGAATTATAAAAGGTGATACAAAAACAAAAAAATAATAAAACACTAGGTCCGGATGGTCTACCAGGTGAACTATATAAAAATGTATTTGAAATATTTGAACCAATATTACTGGAACTATATAATGAGGCATTAACACAAGCTAGACTTCCGAGGTCCTGGTCTGAGGCATCCATCTCCTGAATTGCAAAGATGGCACTGATCAACAATTAACTGCAAACTATAGGCCAATCTCGTTACTAAATACGTATTATAAGATATTTATAACAATATTAGCAGAAAGAGTGAAACCAATTTTGAGTGAACTTACACACACAGACCAGAATGGTTTCCTGCCAAGTAGACAAATTAAAAAAACAATATTAGGATAGTACTAAATTCGACTGAATACTATGAAGCTCATCCAGAAAAACAGGCAGCTTTAATTTTTTTAGATGTACAGAAAACATTTGGCAATCTTAATTGGAAATTCATGCTATATCAAATTAAAAAGCTGAATTTTGGCACTAATATAGAAAAAAACACTACAAGAAATATACTCAAATCAAAAAGCAAGTGTATTATCAAATGGAGACCATACTGAAGATTTTGAAATTGCAAAAGGAGTGAGGCAAGGGTGTCCATTATCACCTGTTATTTATCTCGTCTTTAGAAGTGTTGCTAGCTGTGACCAGACAAAACCAAGAGATTTATGGAATTAAGATTAGAAATGAGGAATATAAAGTTCAGGTATTTTCTGATGATTTGGTATCTATAGTGGAAGATCCAATGAATTCGGGACCAATATTGTTGCAACAAATAGAAAAATTGGGGAAAGAGCAGGATTTAAAATAAATAAAAATAAAACTAAGATCATAGTCAAAAACTGTACAACAAAATAGAAAGTAGAATTAGAAAATACAATAGGACTGCAAATAGTAAAAATGGTGAAATACCTGGGAATTTGGATATCATCCAGATGTTCATCATTAAAAGAGGACAATTATGTCAAACTGATAAAGCAAATCAGAAAAGAATTAGAATAATGGGCAGAAACTGAATTGAAACTGTCTATATTAGGAAGAATAGCAATGTTGAAAATGAATACCTTACCAAAATTAATATATCTGTTCCAAATGATTCCAATAAATTAGGGAAATCTTTTTTTATAGAACTAAATAAAATGACATCCAAGTTTGTCTGGTTGGGCAAGTGGCCACATATTAAAATGAAACTATTACAAGATAATAGGAGCAGAGGTGGTTTAGGACTACCAGAATGGGAGCTTTATTATCAGGCAGTGGTGTTGAGTTGGATTAAAGATTGGATTAAATTAAGAGACAAGAGAATCTTAACATTAGAAGGACATGACCTCTTGATAGGTTGGCATGCATTTTTGTGGGAAAATAAAAGTAATATACATACCTATTTCAATCAACACCTAATAAAAGATTCATTGATTACAATTTGGAAAAAAAATCAAAGGTAAACACTACACAGAAATCCTACGATGGCTCTCAGCCATGGAAGCCATAATACATCCAAACAGATTAGACCTACGGAAAATGGTAAGCTATGAAGAACTATTAGATAGCCAAGGGAAATTAAAATCAAATCAAGAACTGAAAGAAAATCGAACCATAATTGATTGGTGGCCATATTTGCAAATTCAAAATAAATTCAAAATAAATATAAAAAAGACTCAAAAGATTTTGGATTTGACAAAGGGCAGAACCAACTAGATAAAATATTAATGGGACCAGAACAAAAACTTATAACTAAACTATATAAATATTTATTAAGGCCCTGTCACACTGCCCAATGGATGCAAAACGTTAGTAAAAAGGACACAACAGACGAGCAAAATGTTCCATCCGTTGTTATCCGCTCTCAAAAGGGGCAAAAATTTGCATAACCAGAGTGGATAACACGGAAAGGAGCGGATGCGGGGAGGACGCAGAGCGGATGGAAAGCGGATGTGGAACGGAAGCCGAGCAGATGGAAGCAGATGGGAGTGGATGGCACATTCGCTAGGCTTCCGGGGGGCCTCAGCAAAGTGGATGCAGAGCGGAAGCCTAGCGGATGCACAGCGGATGAAGCGGATGCACAGCCGAAGCCTAGCGGATGCACAGCGGAAGCCAAACAGATTCCAAGCGTTAATTGCGCATGCGGGGGGGATGCATTGCGTAAGCCCTGCGGATATAAAGGGAAGCAGCTCCCAAGCAGGTCACCATTCGGAGGAAAGACCTGCTGCTGGATACATCGAGTCCTTCCCTGCCCTGCCTGCATGCCTGCCTGCAAGCCTTGCTGTAAGCCTTGCTGCAAGCCTTGCTGCCAGCCTTCCTGCCAGCCTGCCTCCAAGCCTGCCTCCAAGCCTCCTGGCCAGCCTCCCTGCCAGCCTTGCTCTCTGCCTGCCTGCCAGCCTTGCTGCCAGCCTGCCTTCCAGCCTCCCTGCCAGCCAGTCTGCCTGCCAGCCTTGGTGCCTGCCTGCCTGCCTTCCTGCCTGCCTTCCTGCCAGCCTTCCTGCCAGCCTTGGTGCCTGCCTGCCAGGCTTCCTGCCAGCCTTGGTGCCAGCTTCCTGCCAGCTTTGGTGCCAGGCTTCCTGCCAGCCTTGGTGCCTGCCAGCCTCACAGCCAGCCTCACAGCCAGCCAGCATCCCCACAATCATGGGGAAGAAGCGAAAGTCTCAGCAACTTGCCGCCATCCCTGGCAAGAGGGACAGGGCCACCCTCCCGCCCCCTGTCCCTGACTCTGCTTCTGCTGGGGCTTCTGCTGCTCGGGCTTGCTCTTCTGGTGCTGGAGCTTCTGCTGGCGCTGCTCCTGGCGGTGGTGCTTCTGCTCGTGCTTACTCTGCTGGCGCTGCTCCTGGCGGTGGTGCTTCTGCTCGTGCTTACTCTGTTGAAGCTGCTCCTGGCGGTGGTGCTTCTGCTGTTGCTTACTCTGCTGAAGATGCTCCTTGTCCTGCTGGTCCTGCTGGTCCTGCTCATGCTCCTGGACTTTCTCGTCCTGCTCATACTGTTCGTGCTCCTGGTCTTGCTCATCCTGCTCGTCCTGCTGTACCTGCTCATGCTCCTGGTCTTGCTGGCGCTGCTGGTGTTTACTCTGCTGCTGCTGATCCTGGTGCTGCTGGTGCTGCTGGTGCTGGTGCTGATCCTGCTGGTGATGCTGCTGCTGCTGCTGCTGATGATGATGATGATGATTATGATCCTGCTGGTGCTGATGATGATGATGATGATGATGATGATGATGATGATCCTGCTGGTGCTGCTCCTGCTGGTGATGTGGAGGAGCAGCCCCTACCTGGGAGCCCATCTGATGAGGGTCCATCTGGTCCTGCTAAAGGGAGGAAGAGGCATATGCGACAATGGGAGAGGAGGCAATACTCCATTGAGGAGGAACATGAGGATAAGGTGCTGGAGTGGCTGAGAGAGAATGACTATCTGTGGCGGAAGGGACACCGGCTGTACAGGGACACCAAAAGGAAGCAGGCTGCTTGGAGAGAGAAGGCGGTGAGTATGGGCTACACTTTGGATGTGCTCCTGGGCTGGTGGAAGCACATGCACACCTGGTACGGGAAGCTGCACCTCAAGAAATCTGGCCAGGCCACGGTCAAGCTGACTGACAGAGAGACCTTCGTCATGGCCAGGTGCAACTTCCTGAAGGGTGAGATCCACCACCGAGGAACAGCCCCTCTGTCTACCCTCTCTCTCCAGCAGCCTGCTGAGAGCCAGTCCTCTTCCGGCCGAGAGTCAGTTCCTGTCTCCAGGCAGGTTTCTGTGGAGCGTGCCATAGCGGAGAACCCATGGACAGCTGTTGTAACCATGGTGGAGCACGTGGAAGACTCCCTGGTGCGGTGGGAGAAAGGAGATGGCGTGTCCACCACAGCCGTACCCGCATCCACCCACAGCTCCACCTCCACAGAAAGGCAGAGAGCCAGACAGCAGGAGGGGCAGAGCCACACTGTCCTACTGGAGATCAGGGACACCATCCGGACCAGCATAGATCTCCTCTCTCAGCTGGTCAGCACTGACTCCTCATCCTCCAACCGCAAGCCCTTCCTCACCTATGTCAACCAGTCCCTCGTGGACTTGGCGGAACCCCAGTACCAGGTGGTGAAGGACCGGATCACCGAGCTGCTTCACAACCCTCCAGATCCAGAGGAACCTGCTCCCACCCAGTCCAGGTCTGCTCCTCCACCCCAGGTGATGTCCCTCCCATTCCAAGGCTTCCCACAGGCCCTCACCTACCAGGGCTATGGCTACCAGGAGGTCCAGCAGCACAGGGAGCAGCCCTTCCCAGTCCAGGCACAGAGTCATCGGACAACACCGTTGCCACCAGTTCCACTGATGCCACCGATGCCACCGATGCCACCCATGACACTGATGCCACCCACACCACCAATGCCACCAACGCCAGTCCTCACCCAGCTGCAGACCAGACAGCCCCACTACACTGCTCCTTCCTCCACCCCACAGCAAAGCCCGGCCTCAGTACATCTGTCCTTGGTACTGGGGCTGACACCCCATGGCATGGAGGAAGGATCTCTCAACATCACGGGTCTGAGCCAGCTGTCCAAGAGCTTTCTCAACACACCGTCACCTGTTGTCCTCTCGGGGCAGGGCACCCCAGAGGGGCTTTAGACCAGCACTCCAGCACCAGCCACCTCCACAGCACCTGGACCTTTCACCCCTGAGACTGGGCAACCTCCGAGGGAGCAAGAGGAGTGCCAGAGACTGGCTGGCTGGCTACCTGTGGACTTTATTTGGACACTTGACTTGGGTCATTTTTCTTTTACAGCTTGTTGTTCAATAAAGTTTATCTTTGATTCATACAATTGCTTCATTTCTTTTTTTTAATAAAGTCTTGGTGGAAACTTTTAGAATTGGTTTAAGCCTTTCCATGCTTGTGGGATGGGTTAAGATAGCAATGGGATGGGCAGGGATACCTTTGGGATGGGTAATAGCTGTGGGATAGATAAACCTCCAGTGCAAGCATAGTGGGACTGTATGGTCCACTCTCCCAGGTGCCACACCTAAGGCCCTTTATTATCAATAATAATGTAATAATCATCCACACATGTCAACATAAACACAACTCTTTATTAAATGCCCTGATCATTGTAGGGCCATTCATACATGGCCCAATCTCATCAGTGTGATGAGACAGGCTGAAGGAAGCATCCATTAAGCATCTATCATCCTGACTTGCCACTCCACCGCTCCAGCTGGGGAGTTGCACCAGTGTCTCAGGAGGTTGCGCTGCTTCTTCCCTTCACATGGGGCTCTGTTGGGGCCTTGCACATCCTCAGTGTCTATTAGGTTTCGCCCTTGCCTCCATTCTCCAGGCTGCACTCCCCATGGCGGCAGACTTGGAGTATCCTGTGGAGGATGACGCCCTGCTGTCACACATGGAGGAAGAAGAAGCAGCCACCAGAGGCCAACCCACCCACATCCCCAGCTCCAGAGGATGCAGGCAGAGAGGCAGACTGGAGGGCCAGGACCACAGTATGCTATTGGAGATCAGGGACACAATGAAGACCAGCACAGAACTTCTCTCTCAGCTGGTCCACAGCGACATAACATCCTTGGACTGGAAGCCCTTCATCACCTACATGAGCCAGACCCTCAGGGACATGCCTGAGGCCCAGTACCAGGTGATGAAGCAGAAGATCACAGCACTTCTGCACAACCCTCAAGGCCCAGCTGAAGCTGCTCCTACCCAGTCCAGGCCTGCTCCTCCACCCCAGGTGATGTCACAGCCCTTCCACGGCTTTCAACAGCCCCTCCCCTACCAAGGCTACAACTACCAGGACTTCCCACAGCAGAAGCAGAACTTCCCAGTCCAGGCCCAGGTTCATCAGATGCCACAGATGCCACTCCTCACCCAACTGCAGACCAGACAGCCCCACTACACTCCTCCTTCCTCCACCCCACAGCCAAGCCCGTCAACGGAAATCTGTCATCAGTATTGGGCCTAACATCTCAAGTCCTTGATGAAGGACTTTATGTGATAAAGATCTAGGCTCTCGGATAGCTTCCTGAACACACCATCCCCTGTTGTACCTTCGTGGCCAAGCACCCCAATGGTGCCTCAGAACAGCACTCAAGCCACAGCCACCTCCACAGTCTCTGCCCGCTTAATAGCTGAGACCATGGACATGACTCAGAATGACTGAGAATAGTGTCAGAGACTGAGTTGTTTACTTGTTAAGTTTATCTTTGCTTAAGACATTTTATTTGGTTCATTTTGCTTATTTAATAAAGTTATAAAGTTTACCTAAGAAAGTTAATAAAGGTTATCTTTGCTTAAGACACTTAAGACACTTTATTTGGTTCATTTTGCTTATTTAATAAAGTCATAAAGTTTACCTAAGAAAGTTAATGAAGGTTATCTTTGTTTAAGACACTTACTTTACTTGGTTCATTTTTTTTACTTAATAAAGTGTTGGTGAAAATTTTGAAAAAATGGTTAAGCCTTTTCATGCTTGTGGGATAGATAAGGATAGTTGTGGGATAGATAAACCTCCAGTGCAACTATAATGGGACTGTATGGTCCACCATCCCAGTGATCCAGATGATTTTCTCCCCCTTTTTATAGAAAATATTGGTTGTCCGTGAGGTGTCCTTCTACATACTGTAGACATACTGCAGACATCCTAAATATCTGAGATACATCCCAGATACAAACGTTTTGTCTGTCTACTTCCGTGCTACTAACGCTGTGTAGACTTTCCGTGTACCTTTTGTTTCCTCCCTCTTTCCGTTTTCAGCTGCAGTGGATGTGAGTTGAGTGGATGGCCAGAGGATGCAGAGAGGATACAGTGGATGTTTAACGAATGATAACAGACATAGAATGTTTGTTGCCGTATATGTCGCAGATGTACATCGTACGCGGTGGAAAGTTCATCCATTCACAAAGTTTTGTGCAGCTCAAAACTTCTTGCATAGATGAAATTGCAGTGGACAGATGCTCGATGTACAGAAGCCTGATGATCGCAGATGAGATTCTGCTGAAATGTTGCTACATCTTTAAAAGCACAACCACAATGTCATGGGATAATACCCGAACAAAGCTGAGCAGCATTTTATTACATGTGGTGGATGCGCCCGAGGCCAGGACATACTAGATCCAAATTAAAAATTGGTTAAAAGAGATTACTAGTTATCAGATTGAGCTCAGACCGGAAACCTTCCTATTAGGAATTATTAAAGAAAGAGTAGTGAAAGAAGTAAAATACCTAGTGTTACATATTATAACAGCTGCCAGAATAGTCTTTGTGCAGGTAATATATACCCCTGATGAAGAATTAATAATATACAAAGGAACAGAAAGTGCTGAGATGAATATGCTAACAATGAAATTGAAAGAAAAAGACGACTCTGAATTCTTTACAATTTGGAACAATTGGTAAAAATGGCTAAAAGAACAGAACCAAGAAGGGAGACAAAAATGTTAATTGAAACAACCTTTTAAAAAGTAAAACAAAATGTGAACTATATAAAGATATAAGAATAGTAATTATAGCTAAAGATATTATTTAATAGTAGATAAATGCAATATAATGTATTATGATATCTAAATCAAAATCTTGTATAGATGCCAAGAACGTTGTTGATACCATGATGTTTTACGATGTAAAAAAAAAAGAAAATTATTTAATAAAAGAGATTCACAACCTTTGGGGCTGGCTGGCAGCTCAACAGCTTGAATCCTAACCAAGGACCTAGGAATTGTTAAGGTAGCTTTGGAGGATATAAGCTGTTCCAAGTAGGGTGTTTTTTTGTAGAAACAGGATGATGATATTTATTATTATTATTATTATTATTATTATTATTATTATTATTATTATTATTATTATTTTGCGCTGGAGAAAATTTTTTGGATAAATGGGAAAACATCATCTGATTTTTGGTATGGTAACTTAAGAAAGAAAGGAGAAAGCAGAATTGAGAATGACTGTCTGGAAAAGAAAAACTGATGAGACATGAAATTGTTGAATGATGGAGCTAAGAGAAAAATGGAATTGAGACAACTTCATATAGAACCGAAGAGTAGTATTTTATAAATTGGTGAAGAAAAGGTGGAACAGAAGATGGGAAATTGAAATTTGAAAGGCAGTGGTGGCCAGGAAATTGAACCAATTATTTTTATTCCAGATCTTTATCACATAAACATTTTACAAATATGTTCTCTTCTGGCTTTTTGCTTCTGCTTGTTGACTGCATGAATGTTAATTGTGTATCACTTGTCAGTAGCTGTTTTCTCTAGCTGCTCCTGGCTATGTCTAAATGGTGGAAGCAATTTGTATGAGAGAAATATCAACTCAACTCAGAAACTAAAAGCAGAAAGATTTGTCCCATCTATTCTGCTCTGGCAATGCTAAATTAGCTTGCAGCTAGTATTTAAACATTATAAAATAAAGTAATCCCAGTTCAAGCTGCAACTAGCATTCATAATAATTACTTTTCTCCCATTAAAAATTCTCGTTAATATGTTGAAATCTGTCTCCTTTTGTCTATGTGCATTGTATTTATTGCATAAAGAATACTGAAAGGATGGGGGTGAAAGTGTACATTAAACATGAAGGTGACAATGGAAGAAGGTCTTTGCATTAATGGCAGATGACTTTTCCATTGCATTTTTCTGTTACTGATGGGTGAACCTGAGATATTTCAGAGGACATTGTGATAAGCACTCCAAAGGCTAGCTGATTAAATTTGCAACTTAGCTAAACCCCTTTGGTTTAATCCTGCAGTTTTCCACAAACCTTTTTTTTCTCTGGTTGAAGGAACCAGGGAAAATACAATATCAGGCTGGTTAAAAAAATAATAATAATCAAGAAATTAGCTTTCCAATATCTAGGGCTACCTGAAAGCTCTCTACATTTTAGTCATGTCCACATTTTTAAGCCAAATCAAGTAAGTGGCATGTCTATCAGATGTCCATCACTATTATTTCTTTGATTATGTATCATACAATTCTAGACTATCTTTAACTTACATCATAGAGGATCATAGGAATGAGTCTGGGGTGTGTGTGTCTGTGTCTGTGTCTCTGTGTGCTGAAAATAAAACTGAATTAATTCCATTAAATGTTCAATATCTTGTTGTATTTTCACAGAAAGTATGGATCTAAGTATAAAAGAGAGAGAGAGAGACAGAGAGGGAGAGGGAGAGAGAGAGAGAGAGACAGAGAGAGACAGAGAGAGAGAGGAAAAAAGAAGGAAGGAAAGAAGGAAGGAAGAAGGAAGGAAGGAAGGAAGGAAGGAAGGAAGGAAGGAAGGAAGGAAACACACACACACACACACACACAAATAAACACACAGAACTTCACCAGCCAGAACTACCTCAAGAGAAGCAAGAAACCAGCACACATCTGCAGGATAATCTGGTGCTGTTTTGCAGCCAACTGCCCTCCTCTGTATGTATTCTGTGGGTGTATTAAAAAGTACATTTGTGTACCAGCTATATGCTTTAAAAAAAGTGAAAGAACAAAGATTTAAAGGCTAGGTCACATCAGCCGACGGATGCAAAACGTATGTAAAAAGGACACAGCGGACGAGTAAATTTTCCATCCATGGTTATCCGCTCCCAAAAGTGCCCCAAATTTGCATAAACAGAGCGGACAACAATGGAAAGGAACGGACAGGGGGAGGATGTAGCAAGGATGTTAAGCGGATGCTCAACAGAAGCCTAGCGGATGGAAACGGATGGAAGAGGATGGAAGCGGATGACATATCCGCAGGGCTTCCGGGGGAGCACAGGGAAGCGGACGTGCAGCGGAAGGAGCGGATGCAGAGTGGATGCCTAGGGGATGCCTAGTGGATGCAAAGCGTTCACTGTGCATGCGGGGAGGATATAAAAGGATGCAGCTCACAAGCAGGTCACCATTCAGAGGAAAGACCTGCTGCCAGACATATCTTCAGCCACCAACCATGGGGAAGAAGGGGAAGCCTGTGCCTACTCCTGCCAGCCCTGGCAAGAAGGACAGGACCACCATCCCACCCCCTGCCACTGACTCTGCTTCTGCTGGGGCTTCTGCTGCTGGTGCTGCTACTGCTGCTTCTTCTGCTGCTGGTGCTGACTCTGCTGGTTCTGGTGCTTCTGCTGATGCTGCTTCCGGTGCTGGTGCTTCTGCTGGTGCTGACTCTGCTGGTGCTGCTCCTGGTTCTGCTGGTGCTGCTGGTGCTGCTGGTGGTGTGGTGGAACCTCAAAGCCCTACTGATGAGGGCCCAGAAGGCCCTGCCAGAGGAAGGAAGAGGCATTCACAAGAAAAGGGTGAGAGGAGACAGTATTCCATTGCAGAGGAACATGAGGAGGAGGTGCTCGAATGGCTGAGGGAGAACGAGTACCTCTGGAGGAAGGGACACAGGCTCTATCGAGACACCAAGCAGAAGCAGGCGGCTTGGAGAGAGAAGGCGGAGAGCCTGGGCTACACTTCAGATGTCCTCCTCGGGTGGTGGAAGCATATGCACACCTGGTATGGGAAGCTGCACCTGAAGAAGTCTGGCCAGGCCACAGTCAAGCACACCGACCAGGAGACCTACGTGATGGCCAAGTGCAGCTTCTTGGAGGGTGAGATCCGCCACCGAGGAGCAGCCCCTCTGTCTACCCTCTCTCTCAGGCAGCCCGCAGAGAGCCAGTCCTCTTCTGGCCAAGAGTCAGCTCCTGTGTCCAGGCAGGTATCTGTGGAGCGTCCCATGATGGAGACCCCCCCCCGACAGCCGCACTCCCCATGGCGGAGCACATGGAGGACCCCCTGATGCAGTTGGAGCAAGAAGAAGCCGCTGCCACCAGAGACCAACCCACACCCACACCCAGCTCCACCTCCACAGAAAACAGGCAGAGAGCCAGACTGGAGGGACAGAGCCACACTGTTCTCTTGGAGATCAGGGACACAATCAAGAGCAGTGTAGATCTCCTCTCTCAGCTGGTACAGTCTGACATACCATCCTCTAACAGAAAGCCCTTCCTCAACTACGTCAACCAGACCCTCATGGAAATGCCTGAATCCCAGTACCAGGTGATCAAGGAGAGGATCATAGGTCTTCTGCACCACCCTCCAGGCCCAGCTGAACCTGCTCCGACGCAGTCCAGGTCTGCTCCTCCACCCTAGGTGATGTCACAGCCCTTCCAAGGATTTACACAGCCCCTCAACTACCCAGTCTATGGCTATCAGGAGTTCCAGCAGCACAGGCAGCCCTTCCCAGTCCAGGCACAGGTACATCGCAAACCACAGGTGCCACCGATGCCACCGATGCCACCGATGCCACTGATGCCACAGATGCCACTGACACTTCACCTCGCTCACCTGCAGACCAGACAGTCCCACTACACTCCTCCTTCCTCCACCCCACAGCCAAGCCTGGCCTCAGAACATCTGTCATCTGTCTTGGGAATAACACCCCATGCCATGGAGGAAGGGCCTCTCAACATCACAGGACTGAGCCAGCTCTCTGAGAGCTTCCTCCACACACCATCCCCTGTTGTCCTCTCGGGGCCAGGCACCCCAATGGCAACTCAGAACAGCACTCCAACCACTGCCACCTCCACAGCACCTGGACCCTTCACCCCTGAGACCATGGGCACACCTCAGAGTGACTAAGAAAAGTGCCAGAGACTGGGTTGTTACCTGTTGACTTTACCTTTGCTTGGGACACTTTATTTGGGTCATTTTGCTTTTACAGTTTGTTATTAATAAAGTTTATCTTTGCTTCACACACTTGGTTCAGTTCTTTTAATAAATAAAGTCTTGGTGGAAACCTTTTGAAATGGTTTAAGCCTTTTCATGCTTGTGGGATGGGTAAGGATAGCAGTGGGATGGACAGGGATACCTTTGGAGTGGGTAATAGCTGTGGGATGGGTAAGGATAGCAGTGGGATGGGCAGGGATACCTGTGGGATGGGTAATAGCTGTGGGATGGGTAAGGATAGCAGTGGGATAGATAAACCTCCAGTTCAAGCATAGTGGGAATGTTTGGTCCACCCTCCCAGGTTTCAACATAAACACAACTCTTTATTAAATGCCCTGTTCATTGTAGGCCCACCCAACATACATGGCACAATCTCATCAGTGTGATGAGACAGGCTGAAGGAAGCATCCATTAAGCATCTACCATCCTGTCTTGCCACTCCACTGCTCCAGCTGGGGAGTTGCACCAGTGTTTCAGGAGGTTGCGCTGCTTCTTCCCTTCATGTGAAGTTCTGTTAGGGCCTGGCACATCCACAGTGTCTATCAGGTTTACTCCTTGCCTCCATTCACCAGGCTCCATGTCCCCAGTGCCTTGTTGGCAGTCCACAAGCCTGTTCTGCAACACTGGGTAGCGGGTGCGCATGAGATTGTGCAGGATGCAGCAAGCTTCCACGATGTTCCTCACGGTCTCTGGGCAA
This sequence comes from Laticauda colubrina, assembly GCA_015471245.1. NCBI lineage: Eukaryota > Metazoa > Chordata > Lepidosauria > Squamata > Elapidae > Laticauda > Laticauda colubrina. The sequence continues at coordinate 98,557,052 of BLBF01000002.1, forward strand.
TGCTGCATGGTGGTGAGAAGTACCTGGAACCTGTTGGCCAGGATGCCAAAGGCGTTCTCCACCACCCACCTTGCCCTGGACAGCCTGTAGTTGAAGATCCTCTCTTCACGGGTGAGGCATCTGGAAGTGTAGGGCTTTATTAGGTAGGTACGTCATCCCCCATGATGAAGTTGGGCACATCTTGTGTGTCGTTGGGCAGGGGTTCTGGATCTGGGAAGCCCACGATGTGGTTGCATTCCAGCCCCTCCTTGAGGTGACTGTTGTTGTATACCTGGGCATCTGAAGATGAGCCGTTGCCTGAAGCATCGATGTACATGAACTTGGAGTCAGCATCGACCATGGCAAAGAGGATGATGCTGAAGAAGCCCTTGTAGTTGAAATAATTGGACCCTGAGTTGGCTGAAGCTTTGCAGGCCACATGCTTCCTATCTATGGCTCCAACGGTGTGGGGGAAGTTCCACTTCTGATACCATGCTCTGCAACTTTCTTCCAGCCTTCTTCAGTGGAGGAGCACTGGAGGAGCTCCTCCAGGTATTCTTCGATGATGGCCTGCACCACTTATCTGACCACAATGCTGATGGTGTTGTGTGGCACCCTCCAGGCATACTGCATGCTCCTGTACATGGTCCTGGAGGCCAGGTAGTGCCACCTTCAGCCCAGGGTCCAGGCTCGGCCAGAAGTTGGTGTTTGCCTTGGTCAACCTGGGTCTCAGACGCTCCACAACTTCGTCAAATATGGCTGGTGACATCCTCATGAAGTGCTGGAATGCACGAGGGTCTTCATTCCTCAGCTCCTTCATCAGCTTGTCATACAGTCCGTACTCAGCTCTTCTCACAATCCATCTTCGGACCACACACTTCTTGGATGCCTCCTTTTCCTTGCGTAGAACATGTGAAAGAGCCTGTAGAGGGCTTCGCACTGTTGTAGAATGATGGTGGCTACCAAAAGGAGTGTGTGATGATCCATAGTGGAGATGACTGGATGCTGTGGAAGACCAAGAGCAAGAGCAAGGCTGAAGAGGTCTGCACACCAGGGCTGCTGGACTTAAAATGAAATCCAGGTGATTTCCTCCCCCTTTTTATAGGAAATATAGGTTTTCCGCTAGGTATCCTTCCGCATCCTCTAGACATCCTCCAGACATCCTTAATATCCGAGATACGTCCCCTATACGAACGTTTTTTTCCGTTTTAATGCTTTATATGCAAGCTGCATCTGCTTACATCCTTTCTACGTCCATGCAACTAACGCTGTGTGTCCGTTCCGCGTCCATTTCATTTCCTCCCTGTGTCCATTTTCCGCTGGAGCGGATTTGAGTTGCATGGATGCGCAGCGGATGCCTAGCGGATATAGCGGATGCGTAACGTATGACAATGGACGTATAACGGATGTCCCCCGTATGCATAGTGGAAGCAGAATGGACGCGTTGGATACTTCATCCGCTCAAAAAGTTTTGTGCAGCTCAAAACTTTTTGAACAGATGAAATCACAGTAGATGTATGCTGGACGGATAGAGAGTATGAAAAACGTATGCAGTGAGTACACAACGGATGCATCGCGTTAACCGATGGATGGCATGCATTTTTCTCCATTTTACATCCTCTTTCCATCCGTTGGTGCAGTGTGACATGGGCTTAAGCTATAATTCTTTGTACATTTACCCAAGATTTTTTTTTTAATTCAATGAGTTTTTTTTTCCCTCACTAGAAAGAGAGGCAAGAGACCTCTCTATAAAGTTGTAGCCATTAGCACATTTCTAAAAGAAATATTGGATTTTTGTATTTACTTAATACCTGCCTATTTACTTAAAAGGACTTCGATGCCACTTGAGTTGATGCACATATCAATTAAATCAAAATATAATTTGGTTTTGTTGCAGTATAAGGTGACTAGATCTGAGTTGCAAAACTCTTTATTTGCTGATGCTAGATGTTGGCAAAGGGACTAATTGTTTTTTTTTTTAATATTTCTAAGCTATTATTGGATGATCATATCAAGTGTTATAATTGATATACCCTAGTATAACCTGGACATTAACTTGTAAATCCTAGAGCGTGTTCTGTTGGCTGAGTGAGAACAGAAAGCCCAGTTTCTTCTGCTTTATTCAAAGTATCATGCCAAATCAAATTATGATTATGCATCAAACTTCATGTGCCTTCATATATACTGAACTATAACTCCCTACATTTCCCTCATTTGATAATGAGGAGCTATTGAGAACTAGAGTTCCCCAATTTACAATCAAAGAAAACAATCAACAAATGCTGTTTTGTTTTCCAGACAGATTTTTTTTCCCTACTTATCAAATACAAAAAGGTAGCTTTGTAAAGTAATTATACTGACTGATATTTGAACTTCTGAAAATTGGAAGTAATTCACAAGGAAGATGAACAGTTGAAGAAACAGCACACTGGCAAATATAAAGTGAAAGAACCATCTTTGGTTTGTCATATACTTACAATCTGTATCTCTCCATCCTTTAGCTTTTTCTTCTCTCTCCATTCATGCTCAGTTATTATTATTTTATCATGGACATTATCTGAAAAGCCATCTGACATTTCACTTAAAGGATGCTAAATTGAGAATTCACCTGCAGAGTTAATAACTAAATTTTGTGATTGAAATTTGATACCTGAAATGGAAAATGTTAATTTGTTCAACATGAATGGTTATATTGCTAAGACAGATATTATATTTTCCAGTGCCTTTAGCTTTTTGTTGAACAATATGCATATCACAGCTCTAATGTCAAGTGTTTGAGTCATGTCTCCCTTTTTGGCCCTTACAAAACAAAAAATAATAATAATTCTGATACATGTTTGAATGGAAATGTATTTTCCCAAATTTGTTCCATAAAAAATAAACTGTCAAAGACAGACAAAAAAGAAAATATTTTCTACCATCTTCACAACATTATGCCAAATTTGAGGATTTTTTTCAATACTAACTATCTTACTTAAGGCCCAGTCCCACTGCAATTATGGATGCAAAGAGGATGTAAAATGTAAAAAAAACCTTGCCATCAGTAGGAAAATGCTATGCATCCATTGTGTACTCACTGCGTACGTGTTTCATATGCTCTATCCGTAGAGAATCCATCCACTGTGATTTCATCTGCGCAAAAAGTTTTGAGCTGCACAAATTTTTTTTGAATGGATGAACTTTCTGCCACTTACGATGTATATCCGCGACATATACGGCAACAAACATTCTATGTCTGTTATCATTCGTTAAACATCCACTGTATCCTCTCTGCATCCTCTGGCCATCCCCTCAACTCACATCCGCTGCAGCTGAAAACGGAAAGAGGGAGGAAACAAAAGGTAAATGGAACGTCTACACAGTGTTAGTAGCACGGAAATGGAAAGGATGTAAGCATTTGAATCTCGTATATAAAGTATTAAAAATGGACAAAACGTTTGTATCTGGGATGTATCTCGAATATTTAGAATGTCTGCAGTATGTCAAGAGTATGTAGAAGGATACCTAGCGGACAACCAATATTCTCTATAAAAAGGGGGAGAAAATTATCTGGATCGCTGGGATGGTGGACCATACAGTCTCGCTATGGTTGCACTGGAGGTTTATCTATCCCACAACCATCCTTATCTATCCCACAAGCATGCAAAGGTTTAACCATTTTTTCAAAGTTTTCACCAACACTTTATTAAGTAAAAAAAATGAACCAAGTAAACTAAGTGTCTTAAGCAAAGATAACCTTCATTAACTTTCTTAGGTAAACTTTATGACTTCATTAAATAAGCAAAATGAACCAAGTAAACTGTATTAAGTGTCTTAAGCAAAGATAAACTTTATTAAACAAGTAATCAACTCAGTCTCTGACACTATTCTCAGTCACTCTGAGTCATGTCCATGGTCTCACTGTGAAGTGGGCAGTGACTGTGGATGTAGATGTGGCTTGAGTGCTGGTCTGAGGCGCCATTGGGGTGCTTGGCCCCGAAGGTACAACAGGTGGTGGTGTGTTCAGGAAGCTATCTGAGAGCTGACTCAGTCCTGTAAGGTTGAGAGGCCCTTCATCAAGGACTTGAGATGTCAGGCCCAATACTGATGATAGATTTCCACTGATGGACTTGGCTATGGGGTGGAGGAAGGGTTGGGAGGAGTGTAGTGGGGCTGTTTGGTCTGCAGCTGGGTGAGGAGTGACATCTGTGGCATCCGATGAATCTGGGCCTGGACTGGGAAGTTCTGCTTCTGCTGTGGGAAGTCCTGGTAGTCGTAGCCTTGGTCGGTGAGGGGCTGTTGAAAGCCATGGAAGGGATGTGACATCGCCTGGGGTGGAGGAGCAGACCTGGACTGAGTAGGAGCAGCTTCAGCTGGGCCTTGAGGGTTGTGCAGAAGTGCTGTGATCTTCTGCTTCATCACCTGGTACTGGACCTCGGGCAGGTCACTTAGGGTCTGGCTCACATAGGTGATGAAGGTGTTCCAGCCCGATGATGCTCTGTCCAAGTGGACCAGCTGAGAGAGAAGTTCTGTGCTGGTCTTCATTGTGTTCCTGATCTCCAACAGCACACTGTGGTCCTGGCCCTCCAGTCTGCCTCTCTGCCTGCATCCTCTGGAGCTGGGGGTGGGGGTGGGGGTACGTTGGCCTCTGGTGGCTGCTTCTTCATCCATTTTTGACAGCAGGACATCATCCTCCATGGGATCCTCCAAGTCCGTCAGCATGGGGAGTGCAGCTGTCGGGGGGGGGGTCTCTGCTGTGGGGCCCTCTGAAGACCCCTGCCTGGACAAGGTAGCTGGCTCCTGGCTGGAAGAGGACTTGCTGTCTTTGGGCTGTCTGAGGGAGAGGGGTCTCAGAGGGGCTGCTCCTTGGTGGTGGATCTTACCCTCCAGGAAACTGCACTTGGCCATGATGTACATCTCCTGGTCAGTGAGCTTGACAGTGGCCTGCCCAGATTTCTTGAGGTGTAGCTTGCCATACCAGGGGTGCATGTGCTTCTACCATCCTAGGAGTACTTCTGCAGTGTACTCCAGGCTCTCTGCCTTGTCTCTCCAAGCTGCCTGCTCCTTCTTGGTGTCCCAATACTGTCTGTGGCCCTTTCTCCAGAGGTACTCGTTCTCCTTCAGACATTCCAGCACCTCATCCTCATGCTTCTCGGAAATGGTGTACTGTTTCCTCTCTCCCTTCTCCTTCCCTTGCCTCTTCCTCCCTTTGGCAGGGCCTTCAGCAGGGCCTTCAGCATCAGGGCCTTCTGGAGATTGTTCAGGGCCTTCAGGAGTTTGAGCAGCAGGGCCTTTAGGGGCTTGAACATCAGGGCCTTCAGCAGCAGGGCTTTGAGGGGCTTGAGGGCCTTGGGCTGGTCCACCACAGCAGCAGCAGCAGCAGCTTCAAAGTCAGTGCCAGGGGATGGGATGCTGGTTCTGGCCTTCTTCACCTTGCCAGGGCTTGAACGAGTAGGCACGGACTTCCTCTTCTTGCCTGACTGATGAACCATGGTGTTCCTGCAAGATGTATCTGGCAGCACGTCTTTCCCCTGTATGGTGACTGCGTGCATGCTGCATCCTTTTATATCCGCAGAGCGGATGCAATTCATAACCCTCGCATGCGCAGTGAATGCTTTGCATTCAATATACATCTGTGCGGCATCCCCTTTGTTTTCTATATGGGTCCGTGATGCATCCGCTTCATCCGCTATGCATCTGCCCCTTCCGCTATGTGTCCTCTTCGAAATTCTCCCCCGGAACCCCTTCAGAGGTATCATCCTCTTCCATCCGCTTTCATCTGCTAGGCTTCCTATGAACATCCGTTTAACATCCCTGATATATACTACCCACGTCCATTCTTTTCCATTCTGTTTATGCAAATTTTCACCAATTTTTGGAGTGGATGAAAATGGATGGAGCCACCCCCGAAATTTTGCTCGCCCACTGTGTCCTTTATGCATACGTTTTGCGTCCATTGGCCAGTAGGACCGGGCCTTTGCTTATTTTTATACCAATTAACTTACTTATCCTTTATTAATAGGATCAGACAAAATCATAAAAGAAAAGTCTATCAGTAGCTTGGCCTGGTGGAGAAAGACAAAGAAAAACAAACAGAAAAACAGGTATAATGATGACCTTATCCTACAAGTTTCATTTGTACTTCCATTAAATATTGGGATGCAAATATATAATGGCATTTATGAAATAACGTTCAACAGTTATCATTTTTACATCATTGTGTATTCATGCAAACATCTGTGTTTTGCTTATGAAAGAAATTACCATGAGCAGAATAATCTATCTCATTTTCACATTCGAGCACCAACCAATAAATTTCCTTCCTTCCTTCCTCCCTCCCTCCCTTTCTCCATCCATCCATCCATCTCTCCCTTGACCTTAGAAGGATTTTTTTTTAAAAAAATGGTGCCAGTTAAATTCACTATCACACTGAAAAAAATAACAATAGTGTTCCATTGGTAATATTGTAAAATTCAACCCTATCATGTTCTTGCTGGAGATGATGTGGATGAAAAAAATATTCATTTCCATAGCTTATATCTATACAATGATAAGATAAGAAATAGAAGTCAGAAGAACAATTCTGCCCAAACTCTTATGTTACACTATAGTATTTGACTATGTTAATATTACACTACTTGACACAGGACTAATATTAAGCACCCATTTTTGGAATAACATTCCCCCAAGATGAGATTGGCCCCAATTTGGTAACTGGGCTTAGAGATTCCATTGAAATATGGAGAGAGCTAAATTGTTATACTGCTTGTTAGTATGTAATGTAGTCTTCCATGGTTTTGGTTTCAGTATAGTTTTAATTGTTAATGGTTCTATTTTTTATTGTTTTTATTGCTTGGTTCTAATTATGTGTGCTATCACATGTGAGTGGCTATATAAATTTATTGAATTAATTAACAGATCACCAAAAATATACACAGTAGTTACATAAAAAGTAATGTGCACCCTCAATACAACAGCAGCGGTGTTTAGTAAATCAGATTTCAGTGTGCGAGTGCATTGAACTAATACATGTAGCTTGTGATGGTTCAAATGACAAAATCTCCAGGAGTATCTCAAAAAGCACCCCCTCCCCCTGAAAAAAACCCTGTATATCATTTGGCTGAATGAATATATAGGGATTTTGTTTAAACAGTAATTTGAACAATTGGCAACACATAGCTGCTATGTTTGACTAGTGGGTTATGTTGAGGTAATTCCCTGTTAGGAGAATGAGCGCATATAGGGGGATGTATTTGAGAGTAGTGTTTGAATAATGCACACATAGTACACAGATATACTGTACACTAAATGTAGGTTTTTTACTTCCAGAAAGTTTAAGCAAAGTTCAAGATAAGCAGTCCAAAATCATTTACAAGTAAATCAGTCAGTTTTCAATCCAGGGATAATCCAAATATCAAAGTCTAGAATGTCAAAAAACAGTTTAGTAACAGACTTACATTAAATCCAGTAATATCAGTAAATTAGAAGAAATGGAGGAGCAACAATACTTTCCAACAGAAGGAAACAGAGATACTCACTCAGACACACTCCCTTCTGAGACTAAGACTAAAACAACTCAGGTTTCTGGCTCCATCTTATGGCCATTTGAAAACCACACCCAATTGCAGTTTTTGCAATCTCTTAAAGACATAGTACTAAAATGTTTACCTTGGTTTATATATTCCTAACCCAAATAGCTGTTAGGTGACTTATATTCCTAACATTCTCCCCTTTTGGGTAAGATAATATATACAACCTTATATTCTAAGTCCATAATCTTCACAGCAAGCTTTATGCTTTATAGAGCCTTGGGCCTTTGTAAAATGATCTGCTATATTGTTTTCTGACAGACGGTATTCCAGCTTAATCATTTTACTTTGTAAACATTGTCTCATATTTAAATATCTTAAATCTGTTTGTTTCGTTCTTATTTTAACAGCAATATTTGAAGCCATCTGTATTGCTGACTGATTATCTTCATAAACAACAACAGGATCTTTCACATTAATTCCCATATCAATCAACAATTGTTTATACAAAACTAAATCTGTACATAACAAAGATAAACATGAGAATTCAGCCTCCATTGTTGACAAACTTAGATGTTTCTGTCTAATAGACCTCCATCCAATCAATGCTTTTCCCAATAATATGACAGTACTTGATGTAGATTTTCATGTATTTATATCTGTAGCAAAACTTGCATCAGCATATGCAGTTAAATTCAGTTCATCTTCAGACTCCAAATACAAAGCATAATGCATTGTTTATTTCAGGTATCTTAACACACATTTAGCAGCCTGCCAGTGCCTTTCAGTCATCTTAGCGTTAAATCTCGCTAATTGATTAACACTGTTTGTGATATCTGGCCTTGACCAATTACTGAAATAAGATAAACTACCAATCAAAGACTGATAAATGTTCTTATCAAAAACAGGACTTTGAACATCACTATGGCTAAACTCCTGGCTCATTGGTGTTTTAGCCAGCTTACAAAGTTCCATTTTAAAACTTTTTAGTAATTGGTTAATTTTATCTGCCTGTGAGATCTTGTATCCTCCCCTAGTTCTATCTATGTTTAAACCAAGATATTATTTGATTTCTCCAAAATTGTTTTAATCTTAAATTTCTGTTCCAATAGTGAAATTATCTCAGTAGCTTCTTGTTCTGTTTTGGTGATTAATGCTATGTCATCAGTAAATAATAACAATAATGAAACTATATCATTAGTTTCCTTTTTAAACAAACATGGATCAGCCATGCCAGCTACAAAACCTATCTTAGTTAATTCTTTAACTATACATTGGTTCCACTCATATCCTGATTACTTCAAACTATAAAGACTCTTTTTCAATTTCCAGCAATCATTATTATCAGTATTATCATTTTTGAGACCTAAAAGTTTCTTTAAATATGTAGTGTGTTGCAACAGTGCATGCAGAGAAGCTGTCTCTACATCTAAATTATTTACAATATATTTCTCCTTAGCTACCCACACTAATGCTGCTCAAAATGTAGTAGTCTTCAGACTAGGTGCAAACACCTCATCATAGTCATTTGCTGTCTGATTGAACCCTTGTGCTACTAACCTGGCTCTATGGGTAACAGTCCCATCTACACCTGTCTTCAGTTTATATATCCATTTACATCCAATAGCATGTTTACCTGGTGGTAACTTAACATTTTCGTATATCTCCAGTCTTTTTAATGATTCCAGTTCCTTGTCCATTGCTTTCTGCCCAGCAACCTGATCCTTAGCAGGAAACAGTTTTAGTTCACTAGAATTACTTGGAACTGTATTCACTTGGCATACAATATTAGCCTGATATCTATCAGGTGGTCATGTTACTCAGGTTGAACGTCTTGGTAATATAGGGCTTACTGGTGGACTTTCCTGTGCCACCCGCTCCTGTTCTTCTATTTCTTCCTGTGCCTCTCCTCCTACTTTCTCCTGTTCTTTCTCTTTAATGGCTATTTGTTGTTTACTGATATCATCTTTAGGGACTATTTGTTATATCATTGCTGGATTCCTGTTCCAATTTATCCCACCCAACGTGCTCAAGAAATTTTGCATTAGCACTACAAGAAACATGAGCTGTCCCTCAATCCCAGAATCTAAATTATCTATGGTTGGCTTTGTAACACACAAAAAATAATTTCTTAGTTCTATGTTGCCCTTTCCATCTTACTTGTGAGGGAATATGCACCCATATTGGAGCTCAAAATGTGTGTAGGTAGCTTAAATTTGGCTTTTTGCCATGCCAACGAGTGAATGGCAATTCTCCAGTTGTTGTATTTACTACATTGTTCAAAACATGGTTACTACACTTTATGGCCTCACCCCACAGTGTTTCAGGTAAACCTGACTCAGATAACATTGTGTGAGCCATGGCTTGTAATGTTTGCCCTCTTCGTTCTACAAAGGAGTTATGTTGTGGTCTGTAAGGTGCAGAACGTTTATGCTCAACACCAGCCAATTTCAACATAGTTTGGAATCTTTTGTTAACAAATTCAGTCCCACTGTCAGTGACTAAAGGCCCTGTCACACTGGCCAATGGATGCAAAATGGACACAACGGACGAGCAAAATGTTCCATCCATTGTTATCCGCTCTCAAAAGGGACAAAAATTTGCATAACCGGAGTGGATAACACGGACGGGGGGAGGACGCAGGGCGGATGGAAAGTGGATGCAGAACGGAAGCCCAGCGGATGGAAGCAGATGGGAGTGGATGGCACATCTGCAGGGCTTCCGGGGGGCCTCAGCAAAGCGGCTGCGGAACGGATACAGCGGATGCAGAGCGGATGCACAGTGGATGAAGCGGATGCACAGCGGAACCTAGCGGATGCACAGCGTTAATTGCGCATGTGGGGAGGATGCATTGCGTCAGCCCCGTGGATATAACGGAAGCAGCTCGGAAGCAGGTTGCCATTCAGAGGAAAGACTTGCTGCCAGCCTTGCTGCCAGCCTTGCTGCCAGCCTCCCTGCCAGCCTCCCTGCCAGCCTTGCTGTCTGCCTGCCTGCCAGCCTTCCTGCCAGCCAGTCTGCCTGCCAGCCTTGCTGCCTGCCAGCCTGCCTGCCTTGGTGCCTGCCTGCCTGCAGCCTTCCTGCCAGCCTTGGTGCCTGCCTCCCTGCCAGCCTTCCTGCCAGCCTTGGTGCCTGCCAGCCTCCCTGCCAACCAGCAACCCCACAACCGTGCTGAAGCACAGCAAGCCTCAGCCATCTGCTGCCAGCCCTGGCAAAAGGGACAGGGCTACCATCCCTCCCCCTGGCCCTCACTCTGGTTCTGCTGGGGCTTCTGCAGCACGTGCTCGCTCTTCTGCAGCCGGGGCTTCTGCTGCTTCTGCTTCTGGAGGAGCTGATCACAAGCACTCCAGCACCAGCCACCTCCACAGGACCTGCACCCTTCACCCCTGAGATTGAGCGACCAAGAGGAGTGCCAGAGACTCATATTTGTCTTATAGCTTGTTGTTAATAAAGTCTATTTTTGATTCACACACTTGCTTCATTTCTTTTTTTTAATAAAGTCTTGGTGGAAACTTTTAGAAATGGTTTAAGCCTTTGCATGCTTGTGGGATGGGTTAAGATAGCAGTGGGATGGGCAGGGATACCTTTGGAATGGGTAATAGCTGTGGGATAGATAAACCTCCAGTAAAAGCATAGTGGGACTGTATGGTCCACCCTCCCAGGTGCCACACCTATGGCCCTTTATTATCAATAACAATATAATCAATCATCCACACATGTCAACATAAACACAACTCTTTATTAAATGCCCTATATATTGTAGGGCCACTCAACATACATGGCCCAATCTCACCAGTGTGATGAGACAGGCTGAAGGAAGCATCCATTAAGCATCTATCATCCTGTCTTGCCACTCCACTGCTCCAGCTGGGGAGTTGCACCAGTGTTTCAGGAGGTTGCGCTGCTTCTTCCCTTCATGTGAGGGTCTGTTGGGGCCTTGCACATCCTGAGTGTCAATCAGATTTCTCTCTTGCCTCCATTCACCAGGCTCCATGTCCCCATTGCCTTGCTGGAAGTCCACGAGCCTGTTCTGCAAGACTGGGTAGCGGGTGCGCATGAGATTGTGCAGGATGCAGCAAGCTTCCATGATCCTCCTCACTCCTCCTCAGTCTGTGGCTGATGTTGCATGGTGGTGAGAAGTACCTGGAACCTGTTGGCCAGGATGCCAAAGGCATTCTCCACCACCCGCCTTGCCCTGGACAGCCTGTAGTTGAAGATCCTCTCTTCACGGGTGAGGTATTTGGAGGTGTAGGGCTTCATGAGGTAGGTTGTGAGGGAGAAGGCATCATCCCCCATGATGAAGTAGGGCACATGTTGTGTGTCATTGGGCAGTGGGTCTGGATCTGGGAAGCCCACGATGAGGTTGCGTTCCAGCTCCTCCTTGAGGTGACTGGCGTTGTATACCTGGGCATCTGAAGATGAGCCGCTGCCTGAAGCATCGATGTACATGAACTTGTAGTCAGCATCGACCATGGCAAAGAGGATGATGCTGAAGAAGTCCTTGTAGTTGAAATAAGTGGACCCCGACTTGGCTGGCGCTTTGCAGGCCACGTGCTTGCCATCGATGGCTCCAATGGTGTGGGGGAAGTTCCACCTCTGATACCACTGCTCTGCAACTTTCTTCCAGCCTTCTTCAGTGGAGGGGCACTGGAGGAGCTCCTCCTTGTATTCTTCGATGATGGCCTGCACCACTTCTCTGACCACAATGCTGATGGTATTGTGTGGCACCCTCCGGCCGTACTGCATGCTCCTGTAGGAGGTCCCTGAGTCCAGGTGGCACAGAGTGAGTGCCACCTTGAGCCCAGGTTCCAGGCTGGGCCGGAAGCTGGTGTTTGCCTTGGTCAACCTGGGTGTCAGCCGCTGCACAACTTCGTCAAACATGGGTGGAGGCATCCTCATGAAGTTCTGGAACGCCCGAGTGTCTTCGCTCCTTAGCTCCACCATCAGCTTTTTGTTCAGTCCGTCCTCTGCTCTTCTGGCGAACCATCTTCGTACCCAGACGCTTCTTGGCTGCCCCTTTTTCTTCCTGTAGTAGAGTTCACAGAGCTTGTAGATGGCTTCGCACTGTTGCAGAAGGATGGTGGCTGCCAAAAGGACCATGTTACGATCGATGGTGGACATGACTGGATGCTGTGGAAGAGGAAGAGTCAGATGAAGGCTGCAGAGGTCCGAACCGCAGGGCTGCTGTTCTGAAAGTGAGATCCAGATGTGTTGCTCCCCCTTTTTATAGGCAGTATAGGTGTCCCTTTGCATCCTCTAGGCATCCTCTAGGCATCCTGCAGACATCCTTAATATCCGAGATAGGTCCCCTCTGCGAACGTTTTTTCCGTTTTAAACACTTTGTTTCCGTGCTGCATCCACTAGGCATCTGTTCTGCATCCGTTCTGCATCTATTCCACTTCCTCCCTACGTCCGAGCAGATGCGAGTTGCGTGGATGTGGAACGAATGCCTAGCAGATATAGCGGATGCGTAACGTATGCAGAACAGATGCGTAGCGGATGCAGAACGGACAAATTGGACACATTTTCCATGCAAAAGTTTTGGGCAGCTCAAAACTTTTTGAGCGGATGAAACGTCAATAGTAGGATAGAGAGGAAGCAAAACGGAGGCAGTGAGTACATTGCGTTAACCAACGGATGGCAAGCTTTTTTGTCCGTTTTACATCCTCTTTGCATCCGTTGGTGCAGTGTGACATGGGCTTTAAGTAATTACTTTTCATTTTTCTTCCAGCAAACCTTAGCCCGTTAAAGAAATTTTGGAATGTTTCTGTTTTGTTTTTCATAAGATAGAAGAAACCATATTGTGAGTAGTGGTCCATAATACTGAAAATATAGCACGCACCTCCTAAACTTGGTTTCTTAAGACCAATTATGTCAGCAAAAACAATCTCAAAAGGTTCTTTGGTCTTCAACCTATTTAGTCTGTTTGCTGGAGGAACCTTATTCTTCTCTTGACTACAAGCATTACAGTTTAAATACTTGCAACAGGGTTTCAGTTTTACTCCCTCTGACAATTTAACAGTTTGTTTGAGCATTTTGAAATTAACGTGCCCTAGACGTCTATGTAATATATGTATACATTCATCATGTGGCTTAACATTGTTATAAACTGAGTTAGCCATCTTCAACTGATCATCATGTATTACATATAAATCATTTTTTAAAGTAGTAGTAACCATTTTTACCCTCTTTCTCTATTATACAGTTATCTCCCCTAAAGGTTACTACATAACCAAGATTAACTAAAGCCCTTACTGATTACAAATTAAATTTTAGTTTAGGTACATATAACATTGTTAAATGTTCGTTTATACAAGAACAATATGCAGTGACTTCTCCTGATGCATTCATCTTCCATCCATTTGCCAATGACACATGTTGCTTACTTGTAGACATTTTTATAAACCTGTTTTTATCTTTAGTAATGCATTTTGATGCTCCACTATCAACAACCCACAAATCATGGTTTATAGTTGAATTGCTAGACATAGCTAAACTAACATTCTTCTTAGCTTTCTGGTGTATGCCAGTATTCTGTTGTTTTCCCTTCTTACAGAATCTAGCTATATGTCCTCTAGCTCCACAAGAAAAACATTTCCTAACATTATAGGCTGTTAAAGACAAATTCTCTTCTTATGGTTGTTCCTTCCTCAGTTGGTCCCTATCCAGCCATCTTCTTGCTTCTTCTAACAATCTTTCAATTATGTCAGTTAATGTCAGTTTATCTCTGGGCAGGACTTCCAGTGAAGATACATAATCATCATAACTTTCATCCAATGATGAAAGAATGATGCAAACTTGATGCAGCTCTGAAAATATCAGTTCTTTTTCATGTAGCTCTTGAAAAGTTCTTTTCATAAAGTTTAAATGAGCTAACATATCTCCACCTTTCAGAAGACATGTTCTAAACAGTTTGTGTGTAAGATGTATGTGTGCACCTACACTGTCACAAACAAATCCTCTTCAAATTCTCCCAACACCTAGCAGCAGACTCTTCTCCACGAATATGGACTATCTGTTGATCACTCAATTTTAGTCCAATTAGTTCAAGAGCTAATCAGTTAGTCCAAGAGCTCATTCGTTGTTCTGTTTAAAGTCAGCAAGCTTCTTGGCATCATACTCATTATTTGGATCCCAAGCATTTACATCTATGGGTCTTGAACTACATTTCATAACCCTTCTCTGTGAAGAAGTAGACTGTACTTCATACACTAGAAAACACAGTTTGTTCCATCCAATCGGGTTATCAGTGATAGACATGTTGAAGTAAATTGTGCTATCTTTACCAGGATAGTAAACCACAATTAAACAATAAACAGCTGTCTGTATACAGTACTGTGCATGCACAGTAACTCTCAGTTATCTGAGCCTGGTATGGCCTGGGCCCATAACCAGTGTTGAGGAAATTCCCTGTTAGGAGAATGAGCGCATACAGGGAGACGTATTTGAAAGTAGTGTTTGAATAATACACACATAGTTCACAGATACACTGTACAGTAAATGTAGGTTTTTACTTCCAGAAAGTTTAAGCAAAGTTCAAGATAAGCAGTCCAAAATCATTTACAAGTAAATCAGTCAGTTTTCAATCCAGGGATAATCCAAATATCAAAGTCTAGAATGTCAAAAAACAGTTTAGTAACAGACTAAACTATTACATCCAGTAATATCAGTCAATTAGAAGAAATGGAGGAACGACAATACTTTCCAACAGAAGGAAACAGAGATACTCATTCAGACATACTCTCTTCTGAGACTAAGACTAAAACAACCCAGGTTTCTGGCTCCTTCTTATGGCCATTTGAAAAACCACACCTAATTGCAGTTTTTGCAATCTCTTAAAGACAAAGTACAAAAATGTTTATCTTGGTTTATATATTCCTAACCCAAATACCTGTTAGGTGATTTATATTCCAGACAGGTTATACCAGATTTAAAGGCTGACTGCCCTGAATTGACAAAAAATTTATGCAAAGCCACTTGAAATCTATAGATGTAATGCATGTTTTGATTCCGAAGAGATAATTGCCTCCAGACAAACTTTGTCTCCATGTGAAAACAAGTGAGAAACAGGACTGTGAACAAAAAGAGAAATAATATAGATTAGATTCTACTGTAAAATACTGTGGTTCATTAGTAATCTCAGTAAAGGTCTGGTAAAGAGTGGAGATAATGATAAAGTAATGGCAGTTGGGAGCAGAAGTGGTATTCAGACGCTTCTGACCAGTTCTGGAGAACCGGTAGTGGAAATTTTGAGTAATTCAGAGAACTGACAAATCCCATCTCTGACTTGCCCCTCCCCCATCTATTCTCCATTCCCAAGTCCCAGATGATTGGCTGGGTCTTCTTTGATTGCCCTCACAGGAGAACAGAGTTGGAAAGCAGGTTAGTGGGGTGGGGAGAGAATGGGATTTTGCAGTTAACCTTCCCCTACCATACCCACCAAGCCACGCCCACATAACCAGTAGTAAAACAATTTTGAATCCCACCACTGGATGAATGAATGAATGAATGAAAGGGTATGAAAAGCTGCTTAGATAAAGAACTGCCCAAAGGAACAAAATAAATTATTTTTGCAATACATTTTTCAGGCTGTTTTATTTGCAGTAAAAGTTTGATGAATAATAAGAAGTTTGATGATCAATAAGAAAATGCCTTCTGCAGTCCATGAAGATATGAATAGGATCATCATCATACATTAGTGTTATGTCTCACCGGTACCAACAAAGTAAAAAGTCCACATTTCAAACTGAAAACACAAATAAGCAAGCAAGTCCAGGGATTACTGGGTTAAATTACTTGAGCTAATAATGTTCTTGGCAGTCTCAGACAAGCTGTCTGCCAAGTTTGATAAGAAAACAGGAACATAAATCAAAAGCTGTTGACACACATAGAATCCAGCGAAGCCTCTCTCACTAATTAACACATTGTCCCAAACAAGAACCCAGAGCTAACACACTCACTTTTATTCCCTGTGGGGCGTGTCAGTCTCTCATCTCAGTCTCTGATTTGTCCTTTCTTTTTGCGTTGCATTTCACGCTTTTGCCTGCATCTTTGCCTCGCATCAAGCCAACATTCCTCAGCTTTATCCTCAGTTAGAGGCTCTGATACGCTCTCCTGATTATCTGCTGACACCTGAGGTAAAATCAGGGAGGAAGATCCTGCTGAGGAGGAAAGTCCTGGGGAGGAAGTCAATTTCAAATCCTCTAACAAAGCAGGCTCAAACCTCAGAGCCAAATCCTCCCCTTCCTCATTGTCTGTGTCTTCCAGCAAAGCAGGCTCAAACCTCAGAGCCAAATCCTCCTCTTCCTCACTGACCAAGTCCTCGACCTCTGACAAAGCAGGCTCAAACCTCTGAGTCACAACACATTAGCATTTTATTCTATGTACCACAGAGTGAAATCACAGCTGCCACTTATTTAGCTGGCATTGTCCTTCATTCATACTGAAGTTCTTCCTAAAGGGCCTGTCACATAGGCCGACAGATGAAAAAAGTATGTAAAAAGGACACAGCGGATGAGAAAATGTTCCATCCGTTGATATCCACTCTCAAAAGTGCCCCAAATTTGCATAAACAGAGCAGACAACAACGGAAAGAAACGGACGGAGGGAGGACGTAGCCAGGATGTAAAGCGGATGCTCTACGGAAGCCTAGCGGATGGAAACTGATGGCACATCCGCAGGGCTTCCAGGGGAGCACAGCGAAGCAGACGCCCAACGGAAGGAACGGATGCAGAGCGGATGCGGAGCAGATATAGCGGATGCATCACAGAAGCCTAGCGGATGCCTAGTGGATGCAAAGCGTTCACTGCTCATGCGGGGAGGATGC
Source organism: Laticauda colubrina (assembly GCA_015471245.1). Lineage (NCBI taxonomy): Eukaryota > Metazoa > Chordata > Lepidosauria > Squamata > Elapidae > Laticauda > Laticauda colubrina. The sequence goes on from BLBF01000002.1 coordinate 98,574,362, forward strand.
ATTGCGTCAGCCCCACGGATATAAAAGGATGCAACTCGCAAGCACGTCACCATTCAGAGGAAAGACCTGCTGCCAGACACATCTCCAGCCAACAACCATGGGGAAGAAGAGGAGGCCTGTGCCAACTTCTGCCAGCCCTGGCAAGAAGGACAGGGCCACCAACCCACCCCCTAGCCCTGACTCTGCTTCTGCTGGGGCTTCTGCTGCTCGGGCTGATTCTGCTGCTGCTGGGGCTTCTGCTGGTGCTACTCCTGGATCTGGGGCTTCTGCTGGTGCTTACTCTGCTGGTGCTGCTCCTGGTGCTGGTGCTTCTGCTGGCGCTTACTCTGCTGGCGCTGTTCCTGGTGCTGGTGCTTCTGCTGGTGCTTACTCTCCTGGTGCTGCTCCTGGTCCTGCTGGTCCTGCTTGTGCTCCTGGTCCTGCTGGTGCTGCTGGTGCTGCTGGTGCTGCTGGTGCTGCTGGTGCTGCTGATGCTGCTGGTGCTGCTGATGCTTCTGGTGCTGCTGGTCCTGCTGGTGCTGCTGGTACTGCTGGTGCTGCTTTTGCTGCTGCTATTGTTGTTGCTGGGGTTGCTGCTGGTGGTGGTGAGGTGGAGCAGCTCCTAGAACCTCAAAGCCCCTCTGATGAGGGCCCAGAAGGCCCTGCCAGAGGGAGGAAGAGGCATATAAGAGATAGGGAGAGGAGGCAATACTCCATTGAAGAGGAACATGAGGATGAGGTGCTCAAATGCCTGAGGGAAAATGAGTACTTATGGCGGAAGGAACACAGGCTCTATCGAGACACCAAGAGGAAGCAGGCGGCTTGGAGAGAGAAGGAGGAGAGCCTGGGCTACACTTCGGAGGTCCTCCTCGAGTGATGGAAGCACATGCACACCTGGTATGGGAAGCTGCACCTCAAGAAGTCTGGCCAGGCCGTGGTCAAGCTCACCAACCAGGAGACCAATGTGATGGCCAAGTGCAGTTTCTTGGAGGGTGAGATCCGCCACCGAGGACAGCCTCTCTGTCTACCCTCTCTCTCAGGCAGCCCACAAAGAGCCAGTCCTTTTCTGGCCAAGAGTCAGCTCCTGTGCCCAGGCAGGTATCTGTGGAGCATCCCATGATGGAGACTCCCCCGAAAGCTGCATTCCCCGTGGCGGTGCACGCGGAGGACCCCCTGACTCAGTGGGAAGAAGGAGAGGGCACTGCCACCAGAGACCAACCCACACCCACACCCAGCTCCACCTCCACAGAAAGCAGGCAGAGAGCCAGACTGGAGGGACAGAGCAACACTGTCCTGCTGGAGATCAGGGACACCATCAAAAGCAGTGTAGATCTTATAAAAAGGAACAAACAGTTAGATATGGGGAACTGTTGGATGAAAAGGGTGCACTTAAAACGATCCAAAATTTAGAGGAACAAGGTATAAGGATGAATTGGTTTTCATATGCGCAAATACACTCAAGATATCTTGAAGATTTTAAAACGGAAGGATTCTATGATAAACAGACTGATTTAGATAAGATATTGATGGGTACTGATGAGAAAGTGATTAAAAAGTTATATGGTTATTTATTGGGAATTAAGCTAGAGGAAGAACAAGTTAAAGAAACTATGATTGCATGGGGGAAGAATTTTGGATATGGAATTGATTTAGAACAATGGCAAAAATTGTGGTCTCAAAATTATAAAATGACAATGTCAATAGCATATAAAGAAAACTTGTATAAGATGTTTTACAGGTGGCACCTTCCCCCGACAAGAATAGCAAGAATGTTCAAGAATAAATCTGAAAAATGTTGGAAATGTCATCAGATACCTGGCTCATACTATCATATGTGGTGGACTTGTGAGAATGCTAGAAAATATTGGACTAAAATTCACATGTGGTTGGAAAAAATGACAAAGAAACACATAGACTTGAAGCCAGAGATCTTTTTATTGGGAATTTTACCTGATATATATAATAAAGACTTGAAATATTTGATTGTAAATGTATTAACGGCGGCTAGGATTGTATTTGCTAAAAACTGGAAGAATGAGAAAATACCATTGCAGGAAGAAATTATTAAGAAAATATTGGAATGTGCTGAGATGAGTAGATTGACATTTGAAATTAGAGAACAAGAAGATAAACAATTTTATGCAATTTGGGGTTTTTTTTATCAATGGTTAGATGATAAAATACAATAATAGAGCATTAATATTATATATATGAAGAGTTTTTAGGATTGATTTGTTATGGTTATACGACAAATTATAGAATAAACTGTTTGAAGTATTGTTATCTCGCAAAGCATGAATGATTAAAAGTATAGTCAGAAAAAGATTTTTTTTTTTTTTTTAGTAATATTAGAATATGGATTGACAATATGAGTGGTTATGCAATATAATTGTAATTGACACTATAAAATGAATGCACAAAACTGATGAACCAACCGATACACCGGAAGTATATATGAGAGTAGATGTTTTTAATGTTTTGTATGTTTGTTTGTTTGTAGAAAATTAATAAAAACTTAAAAAAAAAAAAAAAAAAAGCAGTGTAGATCTCTGTCAGCTGGTACACACCGATATACCATCCTCAAACCACAAGACCTTCCTCACCTACGTCAACCAGACTTTCAGGGACATGTCCGAATCATAGTACCAGGTGATAAAGGAGAGGATCATAGGTCTTCTGCACCACCCTCCAGGCCCAGCTGAACCTGCTCTGACCCAGTCCAGGTCTGCTCCTCCACCCTAGGTGATGTCACAGCCCTTCCAAGGCTTTACACAGCCCCTCAACTACCAAGGCTACGGCTACTAGGAGTTCCAGCAGCACAGGCAGCCCTTCCCAGTCCAGGCACAGGTTCATCAAACGCCACCGATGCCACCGATGCCACCGATGCCACATATGCCACCCACGCCACAGATGCCACCCGCGCCTCACCTCGCTCAGCTGCAGACCAGACATCCCCACTACACTCCTCCTTCCTCAACCCCACAGCCAAGCCCGGCCTCAGAACATCTGTCATCGGTCTTGGGACTGACACCCAATGTCATGGAGGAAGGGGCTCTCAACATCACGGGACTGAGCCAGCTCCCTGAGAGCTTCCTCCACACACCATCCCCGGTTGTCCTCTCAGGGCCAGGCACCCCAATGGCGCCTCAGACCAGCACTCCAGCAGCAGCCACCTCCACAGCACCTGGACCCTTCACCCCTGAGACTATGGGCACTCCTCAGAGTGACTGAGAAGAGTGCCAGAGACTGGGTTGCTACCTGTTGACTTTATCTTTGCTTGGGACACTTTACTTGGGTAATTTTGCTTTTACAGTTTGTTATTAATAAAGTTTATCTTTGCTTCACACACTTGGTTCAGTTCTTTTAGTCAATAAAGTCTTGGTGGAAACTTTTAGAAATGGTTTAAGCCTTTGCATACTTGTGGAAATGGGTAAGGATAGCAGTGGGATGGGCAGGGATACCTGTGGGATGGCTTATAGCTGTGGGATGGGTTAGGATAGCAGTGGGATAGATAAACCTCCAGTGCAAGCATAGTGGGACTGTATGGTCCACCCTCCCAGGTGCCACAGCTTTGGCCCTTTATTATCAAGAACAATTTAATCATTCATCAACACATTTCAACATAAACACAACTCTTTATTAAATGCCCTGTTCATTGTAGGGCCACTCAAGATACATGGCACAATCTAATCAGTGTGATGAGACAGGCTGAAGGAAGCATCCATTAAGCATCTACTACTCTTGCCACTCCACTGCTCCAGCTGACGAGTTGCACCAGTGTTTCAGGAGGTTGCACTGCTTCTTCCCTTCACGTGTAGTTCTGTTGGGGCCTTGCACATCCACAGTATGTACCAGGTTTTGCCCTTTCCTCCATTCACCAGGCTCCATGTCCCCATTGCCTTGTTGGTGGTCCACGAGCATGTTCTGCAACACTGGGTAGCGGGTGCGCATGAGATTGTGCAGGATGCTTCCATGACAGCCTGTAGTTGAAGATCCTCTCTTCATGGGTGAGGCATCTGGAAGTGTAGGGCTTCATGAGGTTCTGAGGGAGAAGGCCTCATCCCCCACAATGAAGTAGGGCACATCTTGTGTGCCGTTGGGCAGGGGGTCTGGATCTGGGAAGCCCATGATGAGGTTGCATTCCATCCCCTCCTTGAGGTGACTGGCGTTGTATACCTGGGCATCTGAAGATGACCCGTTGCCTGAAGCATCGATGTACATGAACTTGTAGTCAGCATCGACCATGGCGAAGAGGAAGATGCTGAAGAAGCCCTTGTAGTTGTGATAAGTGGACCCTGAGTTGGCTGGAGCTTTTCAGGCCACATGCTTGCCATCTATGGCTCCAACGGTGCGGGGGAAGTTCCACTTCTGATACCACTGCTCTGTGACTTTCTTCCAGCCTTCTTCAGTGGAGGGGCACTGGAGGAGCTCCTCCAGGTATTCTTTGATGATGGCCTGCACCACTTCTCTGACCACAATGCTGATGGTGTTGTGTGGCACCCTCCAGGCATACTGCATGCTCCTGTACATGGTCCTGGAGGCCAGGTCGCGCAGAGTCAGTGCCATCTTCAGCCCAGGGTCCAGGCTGGGCCAGAAGTTGGTGTTTGCCTTGGTCAACCTGGATCTCAGCCGCTCCACAATTTCATCAAACATGGCTGGCGGCATCCTCATGAAGTTCTGGAATGCACGAGAGTCTTCGTTCCTCACCTCCACCATCAGCTTGTTGTACAGTTATACGAGTTATACGAGTTGCGCGGATGTGCAGCGGATGCCTCGTGGATATAGCGGACGTGTAATGGATGATTATGGATGTATAACAGATGTTCCCCATATGGCTAGCGGATGTATAACAGACGCGTTGGATACTTTATCTGCTCAAAAGGTTTTGTGCAGCTTAAAACTTTTTGAGCAGATGAAATGTCAGTAGATGGATGCTGGATGGATAGAGAGTATGAAAAACGGATGCATTGCGTTACCCAACGGATGGCAAGTGTTTCTCTCCATTTTACATCCTCTTTCCATCTGTTGGTGCTGTGTGACATGGGCTTAAGAACCAGAATGTCATACAGCAATGGATTATTATATGTGTGAGTCCAAGCAGTGTGGCCTTATGTAACTGACAGATGGAAAGGAAGGAAGCTATTATTATTATAATGGTTTCTATCTGTAGCTTTGCCTTGTAGCTTTATAACCATGCAGTATATCATAAAAGGCATTGGGTGTAAACCTTTTGGAACATGATTTTCTACTATGAATATCCTATTTTAAAACTTTATTTCTAGTTCTTTCGGAACTAAGGTTTTAATGTTCTTAAATGTAATCTTCTTTTATGTATATGATAATTACATATAGATCTCTACCTTTTTTACTGATTGACATATTAAATACTACTATTGCTATTCAGACAGACAATAATAATAATAATTAATAATTTACAGGTAGACCTTACACACTGACCACAATTAGGACTGGCAATTCTGCAGGCATTTAGTACAACTTGGAATACTAAATGAAACATCCGCATAGTATGATTTATTTTTTCTTCATTTTCTTTCTATGGTAGGGATAAACAACTTGAACTGATTTCTGAGAGTCGCAAAATATTCAATATATGTGCTCAAAAATATATACAGGGAGTCCTCCTTTACCAGCTATTTAAAATTACAATGGCATTGAAATTACAATGGCATTGATTTACACCTTGAAATTGCAGCCACTGCAGGATTGACATGGTTATGTAATTGCACTTAACAAGCACTTAACAACCCAGCACACATTTAAGATGCTTGCAGTATGTCATAGTGACATGATTGGCATTTGCAACCTTCTCTGCTGACTTCCAACAAGGAAATTCAATGGGATTATCAGCAGAAAGTTGCATGAGGTTGTTGTGGTCATGTGACATCATGCTCAATGAACTCTTGTGATTTGCTTAATGACTATAACCAGAACTGCTGGTGTAATTCAGTATGGTTGTGTGATGTTGTATTTAATGTCTGCAAAATTGCAAGTTTTAATTGTGGTATTTGAAACTACATGCAAATTATTAAATTATTAAGATAGCCTGCAGTGTTATGTTTGATTGACAAAGTTGTACTGAAAAATTCAGAGAAGTGTATATTTGAAATTGGATAAATGTGCATTCATGTGAGAATTAAATAATTTCTTCTTCATCTCTACTTACATAGTTTCTAGAACTGTCCTTCAAAAGAGGTATCAGGAAACTCTGTTTTGCTTGCTGTTGAAATGTTTATTTTTCTGCAGGCCTGTGAATGCTTTTCCAGTTTAATTTACCTTCCATGTTTTTAAGATTGGCACTATTCATTTATTTTCTTTCATAGAATTATCATGAATAGCATTTCTATAATAATTATTTTTAGGCAGATTGTTAAACTGAATCCATAATATAGACATTAAGCTTCTATTGCTTAAATAGAAATGTTGCAGGAATGGATTGCTTCAGTAACTAATATTGATGTTATTCCTCCAGGACATCATTTCATGTGAAACTAGCATTTCTTCATAGAGTGAATTGGATTGTTGAACACTTTTAGGAAATCTGAATTGCTGCTGGGAAAAATAGACTTGAAAACAGAGCATGCTAAAGTCAATTCTTCTGTTCCTCCTGAAACAACAAGTTGACTCAACAAAATTATTGCATTGTGTACCAGATTTATACTTGTTATCTTGTAACTTTTAGACCTTACAATAGCTAACATATTGCAAAGATGTTGCTTCACTAAACAGGTACTTTGTGACCAAGTACATACAGATTCAAGCTTTGGGGACGAGTAGAAGTGTAGTTTAAAACATAATACTATTTATTGTGCGATTTTGTTAGCTTGTCGTAAAGAAATTCATATTGATTACACTTGATTTTATTTGGGCTTTTCCTCTCTACTTCTTTCATTTGCTACGTATAATTGAAACTTGGTCCCAATAAATAAAAACAGTAGGGTTGCTTTCTTCACTGTTCTTAACTTTGTTCAGTTGCGTATGGAATGATCTAACTAGTAAAATGGTGGTGGTGTTTAATTCACTGTAAACAATGTGAGAAACTGCACACATGTTGCTTTGGCTATTGAACTCCTGGCAGATTCCTTCTTGTGGATCTTTGAAAATTTGTCATTAAATCATACCCTTTATTATTAGAGAAAGGGAAAAAAATTAACTAAATGTGCAGTGAGTAATCATGACAACTGTACTTACTTATGACAAGATGAGTCTTGAGCAACATTCATTTTGATAGTTTATTGTTTATTTATTGATTAATTAGTCTTGCGACCTTATCAACAAACTAAAATACGGTACATAATCTATTTTCAGAAGAAGATACAAAGGAGAAAGTGATAAAATACAAGTGTGTTAATTCAGTAATTAGATAAATGTATCTCCCTTGCAGGGGATTCCAGTTTGTTCAATGTATTGGGTTCATAGGATGACTGCCTTAGTGATAAACTCAGTAGTTCTTCTATGTACAATATATACATTTGAGCCCAGGAGGAAATATGACAATCTGTATTTCTGATCCTAGGGGGCTGTTATTTCAAAAAAGGATGATAAATATTTAAGTCTGATGGGTGCATATCCATTTTAGGATAACAGTGTTTTCAGATTGTGGGTAGAATCAAAACCTATTTAAGCGAAGACTTGGAATATCAACCAGGTTAATTAGGTCTGGCCTGGAAATTATGATGTGAGTGTTATTTGCAATGGACTTACATTTGATGGGTTCCGGGAAACAGTCTCCTCTGCCATGGGGCACCTTGATGGAACATTCTTCTCTTCCCCCCTCCCTCCAGTCAGATTGGCTCTATCCCTGGTAATGTTCTAGAAGTCCCTCACGGACTGGTTACATTACAAGATTTGGGGGTCACAGGGAACTAGTAATATTCTAAGATGTCTCCCTAACTGTGGTTGTTATTCTCACTCTCTCTGTGCTTTGTAGTTTCTATATTTTAATTTTTAATAATATTTAATTTTTAATAAAGAGTATATTTTTTGTAATTATTGTTTTTATATTGTTGTTTGACTTGACTGTTGCATGCTGCCCAGAATCACTTCTTGTGAGATGGGTGGTGTTATAAATGTGATGAATAAATAAATAAATATTTGGCAGATGTTTTCAACATACAATATGTTGCTTTATGGATAGTAAACTGGCTCTGTGAGCAAGTTAAATACTGAGTATTTCTATAGCTTATAAAAGTTTTTTGTATGCTTTATTAAATTATCAGTGAGAATTGCACAACTGCTGTGTGGATCTTATTAAAATCAGGATCACTGTTAGAAGGTTAATCTACATATCTCAAGAATTCAGCCAAAACCATTAAGAAATTTTAATAGTAATAATAGTCAGCTTTATATACAGTGTTAATGGGTTTTTCATATATGGTCTGTCTACTTTACTATTATAGTAAAAGAGAAAATACTGTTCAGTAAAAATAGCAAGATTTAATAGACGCTATGAAAGCAGTAAAAAAAAAATCCCAGGAAAAATAGAATATGTACAACCACACTAATTTTGTTGTAATAAAAACTATATATATTCCAAAGGATTATAGGCATAATTATAATTAATTGGAGAGTCATTAGAGACTCACATTATTTTATGGACATTACCTGCAAGAGTTATCTTTATTAAAATATTATTTTATAATGACTCCCAATCATGTACTAAAAAAGTTTTCAAACTCCAGTTCTGCTTCCTGCCAAGTTAGTTCCTATCATCTTTTAAAGAAGGCACCACTATACCAGTTCTTGTCACATTATTATTCTTATGGCCTTGGGTTTAGAATTGCAGTCTGGCAGAACTTAAAATATTAATGTGTGATAAAGGTGATCCACAAATCACTCATATGTACCCTAATAAATGCTTGCATTGTACATTGCATGGTAGCTTGTAATGTTTGCAGTCCTAGGGGCAGGGAGGAAATGTCTTGCATTTTCGGGGCATCTAAATCAATCTACATTGCTTTCTGTTCTACATTTCTGTAATGGGGTTATTTTTATCATAGATTTAGAAGCATGGAGTTTTTAGCCTGCAGAAAGGTCACAGAGTTTTCAAGTATATCAAATACAAGTGATAAACTTAAGTGGCAACTTCTTAAATAAAAATCTGATTCTAAATTTGGCAGATGAAAAAAAATGAGGGCAAAATATGAAGCTAACATATCTCATCCCCCCCCTTTCTTTATTGCACCTGTGGCTATAGATTTGTGCTTGATGGTTAAGGTATTGGCATAGGAACCAGGAGACTGTGAATTCTAGTCTTGCCTTGGGCATGAAAAACCAGCTGAGTGGTTTTATTGGGCCAGATATTGTTTCTCAGCTCAACCCATCTCACAGGGTTATTGTTGTGGAGAAAATGGGAGGAGGAAGGAGTATTATGTATGTTTGTTGCCTTGGGTTATTTATAAATAATAATAAAATTAGGATAAAAGACAAATAAATAAAAATTATAAATCAATTAACTGGCATTGTTGTTACACGATAAATTTGAGAGAAGTTTTGTTTCACTCCAAGGAAACAATCAAAAAAATCCTCTTCTCCATTTTTCCGTTGACTGAGAATTATCCACTGCTTCCACCATTCTTCAAGAAGTACTTTAAGAGAAAGAAAGAAATTGTTGCCTTGGTTAAAGCAATTGCATTTCAATAAAACAGTTGTGAAAAATTGATATCTAGGGTTTCTGTCTAATCTGCATTTTTCAGGTCTCCAATGTTCCTAACAATACTTTAGCATCTATTCAGACTCTTCACAGTAGCTGCCAGCCTTATTGTCCTGAAAATTCTTTTTTCTGAGCTCTTCCAGATAACATTTAGTGATTTAGACCAGGTCACTAGCTTTTCAATTTCCCAGTTAAGACAATGACATGTGTTCACTTCAATATCTTCTTTTGCTTTCCTTGTCTAATAGCCCATATAAGAGCTATTCTTATAGGGTAGACCCAGCTGATAGCAAGAGCTGTCTTATTTTCCACTGCAGCTATGAATATACTCCAGAGGTGAAAGATTGGCAATGCTGCCCCTGACTTGCCACTGTCTTTCTCTTGATAGTTCAAATTACCCTTTTTAATTAACCTGTCTGAAATAGTGCAGATATCCTACCAGTATGTATGTACAGTGGGGGCACAAAACTCTGATATATTCCTCTGCTTCTGTCTACAAAGCTTTTTATATTAGCCTGGCCTTTATGATTACAGCCTAGGTGTTAACCCTACTCTTGGGCATGCAATCAACTTGACTGATGAGAATAAAACTTATTTCTGCATATAAAAGGCTTAACTAAAGGCACTGTGATTTCAATAGGAGTCTCCTGCCTAAGCTAATACTTTGCAAAGCAATATGTTATGTCAAGTTTGGTGGGTTTATGCCAAGATTGAAAGAAATCCATTGCCACTATTAAAATGAGGCTCTGTCAGAAGCTCAGAAATCACTGAGACATGCTCTTGATTCATGTTTCTGTATGGCCAATACAAATGAACATTTTGAGCAAAATTCATTCTATAAGCTGACAAATGAAACTAATGCATCTTATTGCCTGTCTCAGTTGATACCCAAGTTTTTGTTATTATTATTTTCTCTTATTACCCACAGACCTAGGAAATCTGTCACATTTCATTTCTTATAATAGTTGGCACCACACATTTCTCTCCCTTAAATAATATGCATTGAGCTTCTTTTTCATTCCTCAACAATAAACCTTTTTTTTAAAGTATCATTTGTTATGAAATTTATATCCCATCTTTCTGCTTATATTAGTATTCAATATTGCTTAAAAATAACTTCTGGGAATTTACTCTCCTTTATTTACTGTTCTAACCTTATTTGAGTCATAGTTATGCTAAATGTCTTTCAAGGTAAAGTGTTCAGTCAATATGGTAAAATTCCAGTCATATCTTGATTCTTTTTTTTTTTTTTTTATTAAAGTTTTTTATTAATTTTCTACAAACAAACAAACATACAAAACATTAAAAACATCTATTCTCATATATACTTCCGGTGTATCGGTTGGTTCATCAGTTTTGTGCATTCATTTTATATTAGTTTCAATATTTTTCTTGATTCCTTCTCCTTTCTCAGTTTATATGCTAACCATCTACCTGGTTTATTTGCATCTTCAAAATAATTCTGTTTAGAATTTCTAATTTTCTGTGCCAGTTCTTCTTTCTCTATTAATTCCATTTTATGCTTAATTACATCCAGTTTCAATTTAATATCTTTTTTCTGTGGTATTTTCTGTAATTCTTTTTCAAGTCTTATATATTCATCTTCCAAGGCCTTAGAGGTTTGTCTTTTCCTAATATTCTTTTTTCTTGTATAGTCTATTATCAAACCTCTTACATATGCCTTCATTGTATCCCAAACATTCTGTATTGAGGTATCTTCTTTTTTATTTTCTTTAAAAAAAAAGACCAATTCCTTCTCCATCCATTGTATAAAATCTTTCTCCTTTAAAATGGTATTGTTTAATGTCCATCTCAATCTTTTTTTTTGTCCCTTCCATTTAATTGTCATTGGACTATGATCTGCCCAAGTACTTATTTCAATATTTGTTTCTTGAATAGTAGATATTAATTCTGTTGAGATCCAAATCATATCTAACCTGGACCATGATAAATGTCTATTAGAATAAAAAGTATATTGTTTAGTTTTAACATTTCTTTCCCTCCAAATATCTTTTAAGGTTAATTCATCTGTCATTTTAAAAAAAGATTTAGGGAGAATCTTTCTATTTTGTTTTGTTGTTGTTGTTATATAGTCCAATTTATTGTCCACATTTCCATTAAAGTCTCCCATCATGATTATGTTAACATAGTCCAGTCTAATTATTTCCATATGTAGTTTTTTATAAAACTCTTCTTGTTTATCATTCGGAGCATAAATTACAATCAAGAGTATTTTTTTATTATTATCCATTATTTCCACCATTAATACTCTTCCATCTTCATCCGTGTAGATCAGTTTTGCTGGAATATCTTCTTTAATATAGAGAACCACTCCTCTTTTCTTACATTGAATCAAAGAAGTAAATATTTTCCCTAATTTTGGCTGTACTAACAAATGCTCATGTTGCTTTTTAATATGAACTTCTTGTAAGCAAATTATATCAAATTTTAATTTCTCTAATTTGTGAAAAGTTTTCCTTCTTTTAACAGCTGAATTAAGTCCATTTATATTCATTGTAATCAGTTTTTTTTTCTTCCATGATTATGCTTTATATTTAGGTCTAACAACTCTCGTAGCTCTCACTTCACGTTGTTCTTTACTGTCTACCTGTCCACCTACAACTCCTTTCTCTTTTTCAGTCTCCGGTTGTTCCTCCAGAAGCTCAATTAATGAGATCTCTTTCTCTGCCTCCTCTTTTTTTCTTCCAAAAAATTCTGCATAAAAAAATTCTGCTTTTTCAATCAAGTCAATTCTATGTCTCTGCTCTTGCCACGTAAAAGTTAGTCCTTCTGGTATCAGCCATCTGTAGTTCACTTCATTTTCCAGTAGCATTTTGGTCAAAAATCGATATTCTCTTCTCATCTCTCTCACTCTTCTAGGTATTTGTTTTAAAACTACAATCTCTTTGCTTTTATATTTCAATGCTTTTTCTCTTGCCACTTGTAATATTTGTGTTCTGATGGATTTTTTAGTAAATCTAATATGTACTTCCTTTGGTAGTTTATTTCTCATCGCATATCTTGTATAAACTCGGTATATCTCATCTACTCCGTCCATCATTTTTTCCTCAGTAATTTCCAGAAGATCTGCCAATATTTCTATCATTATCACAGCCAAGTTTTCTCCTTTTTCCTCTTCTATATTTTGAAATCTAAGATAAAATTCTGATCTTTCCATCTCCCACCTCAACATCCCATTTTTTTCTTGTTCTATCACTGTTAATCTAGTGTCAATATTTCCAATCTTCTCCTCTCTTTGTTTTCCTTCTTCCTCAATTTTTTGGAATCTCTCCTCATATTTTCCCATCATTTGTTTAAAATTTTCATCAGATTTCTCTATTTTTTTGTCCATGGTATCTATTTTTATCTTAATATCTTGAATTCCTTGCATAATCATCTGTAAATTTACTTTTTCTTGTTCCTTATCTTGCTTCAACGTTGTCTGAATTGAAAGTTGTCCTTCAAGTGGTGGGGAAGCAGAGGTAGAAGCAAAAACGGCGAATGATTTTGGCTTCCTGCTCATTTTAATATTTCCAAATCTTCAAGCTCTCTTTGACTTTAAATCCAGCTGGTATAGTAACCAAATATAGTCCAAAAAATCAAAAAGAAAAAGAGAAAATCCAATATTAAAAGCCCAAAGCCAAAAAAGAAAAAAGGAAAAAGGAAAAAGAAAGGTCTTCAGGTTCTTCTAGACCCTAATCCAATTAAAATAGATGGAAGAAGCAAAGAAAGAGAAGAAAAAAGAAAAAACTCTGAGGCTTTCCCTTTGAAATAAAAAGCAAAAATGCTAGAATTAAAATTAACCAAAAAGGCTGGCAAGTAGGTATTTCAAAAGTATATATATATATATATATGCACTGTACACTGCACTTTATTTCTTTATCCAAGGCTCTTATTATGACTGTCTTCTCCAGCAGCTTCAAAGCCAAACCTCAAATGTTGAGATATTGATAAGAGTCCAAGAGAGCACCTGTAATAATATTTTACTGTATTCTCCCTCTATCTTATCACATTAAAATGTCCTTGAAAAGAAGTGCTTTTCTCCCCAATTCAAATAAAATATTTTCAAGCCTCTAGATGGCAGTGTTACAGCATCTCTAAATACTCTTTCCCCCCCCCAGCCAGAAGAAAAAATGTTTATAAAGAACTCAAACAGAAGAAAAAGATAGTCAAAGGGAGCCTCTATCCTAAAATGAAAGTTAAAAAGATAAAAAATAAAAATCAAGTGAAAAATAAAAATATATATAAGAGAAAATTCAATCCGGTTACCTACAAAGTCACCTTAAAGTCCTCAAAGAAAATAAGAAAAAAATAATAATAATCCAAGTCTCAATTTGACATCACTTAAACGCCGCTCAACCCAGGTTCAGTCAAAAGAAAAATAAAGCCACAGATTTCTTCTTTGTTCAGGATGTCCTTTCAAGTCTTAATCAATTTATAATGCAAAAGAATTTCTCACCCAACCGATACACACTCATTTAAATCCCTTTCTTTCCGGAGTTGTCCCGACTTCAGCAGCTTTAGAGGCTGTCTTTCTGCTTCCAGCAAAAAGGCTTCTCCCGGATCAAACCAGAGATTTTGCGATGTCTCTGGGATCCTGGGACTATGCCCTTCACAATCCCCGTCTCTACGGGACGGTTTAGGTCCGTTAGAACCGACCAGAGGCAAAAATATCAGCTGAGATCTCAGAGCCCCGAGATCGCAGCTGTAACACCGAGACGTAGCTCCGCCTTCTCCCATATCTTGATTCTTTTCAGAGTTCTAGAACCTCCAATTCTGAGACAAGGAGGAATACATCAGAGAATAGAGAAATGTGATTTAGCAGTAGCAGCCCCACAGAGTGAGGCTGGTGAGGTGGGGAGGGATTGGAAGAAATAGTTATAGCATATAGCATATGCTGGTGAGGTGGGGAGGGATTGGAAGAAATAGTTATAGAAAAACCTTATGGTTCAAATTGAATGTCCAAAGCTTTCAGGTACAAGGAGAGAAGGATGCTTTCTAGATAAGAGTGGCATATTACCCTTAATGTCTGGAATAAAAACAAAATTACATTAGCCTTGAGATTTAGACATCTGGATAAACAAAGACTGGTGGATAGCTCATAAGTGGAGCTTGTTAAGAATTGAAAATAAACTAATAGCAGTATAAAGTACTGATAGCTGTTTGAAATCAATTCAGTTCAGTTCAGCTAAATTCAACTCAGTCAACTCAGTCCAATTCAATCCAATTTAATTTAATAACTGGAAAAGATAAATTTGATTAAAAATAAACAACTCTAAAAACATCTACGAATGTTGCAAAATTCCTATTAATAGCTATACTTGTAAGATTCCCTCTCCATGCTAATAACTGATAGTTGCTAAATGCTTTAGGACTTTTTGGCATTTTTTAAAAAATGTCATTTTAGTTATTGCATTGTACACTGGTCTTTTATTGTGTTTTATCTTAGTTCATAAATACAATTTTGATTGAGAATCAATTCTAGAAGAAAATAGTTTGTCTTCCCTTAACCCCATCCAATCTCTGATATTTTCTATGGAAAACTTGAAAAGGTTATTATGATCATGGCAGCTTAAATTGAAGCCAGAGATCTGGTAAATTAAGCTGTATGCAGTATACTAATAAATGCTTGAATCATATCAGTGTTGTATTTCTGTTCAAGTATTTGAACATACCTTTGAGAGGAAAGTTTTATGGCCAGAGACTCAAACAAAAGAAAACAAAATTAAAAAATGACAAATATAGTGCAAAAGAATAAGGAAATAAAATAAGTTGAGATGAAAGAATATTCAAAATTACTATCTCACAATGGTAAAATAAAGGAGCCATTTTATTGCAAGCTAGAATGCAACAGAGAACTATATGTCATTCTTGGGTCTTCTTTGCATTTTCTATTTCCTTTCTTTGGTTTTTACATTCATAAAAATTGTGCCAAGTAATAAGACATCATTCATGGAACCACTCTGTAGATTTTGAAAAAGATAAAAGAGGCAAAAACTGGAAAAGTTGAATTTAAGTATAACAAATTTGGCAGCATGTTATATGTACAAATTGCACCTCCTGTAAACCAAGCCAAGCCAAGCCAAATCAAACCAAACCAAACCAATCCAATCCAAACCAAACCAAACCAATCCAAACCAAACCAAACCAAACCAAACCAAACCAAACCAAACCAAACC
>BLBF01000002.1:98590199-98608870 GCA_015471245.1 Laticauda colubrina
AAACCAAACCAAACCAAACCAAACCAAACCAAACCAAACCAAACCAATCCAATCCAATCCAATCCAATCCAAACCAAACCAAACCAAACCAAACCAAGCCAAACTAAAACCAAACATCAGTACATTTAATCAATCAGAAGAGAACTGGAAGGTACCTTGGAGATTCTTGTCAAAGTCCTACTCAAGCCGGAGACCCTATACCATTTCAGATAAGTGAATATCCAATCTCTTCTTGAAAACCTCCAGTGATAAAGCACCTACAACTTCTGATGGTAAGCTATCCTCACTGTTAGAAAGATTCTCCTTAATTTCAGGTTGTTTTTCATGTTGATTAATTTCCATCCATTCCATCCATTTAATTCTCACATAATTCTGACACAGATTTCAAGAAAATATATAGAACATAATAATATGTCATGCCAGGGAGGAAGATGCCAGGAACCCAGATAAACCTCAATAATACCAGATAATTCATGATTTGATCCCAACAATTTTGCTTTGCGCAGCTTCCCTTTTTAAACACTGTGATCCCAGCTGCAGCTCATGAAGGGAACCAGGGCCCTTTCCTCCCCCGTAAGCCACATTGCTTCCTTCTCCATTCCTCCCTGCATGCCCTAGAATGAAGACAGGGCAGGCCTGGGTCTTCCTCCAAATTCTCTTTATCTTGCTCTACCTCTCTCCTGCTCTGCCCAGCAAGCTTTTGACCTTCCCCAGTTTCTTCCACAGCCAATGAAACTACACTCCCACTCCCTGTCTGCTGTTCATCCTCCCCCTCCAAATCAGATTCTGACAGGGGCATGACATAATCTGTCTCAAATTGCAGAACCGTCTTTCAGTAGAAAGTTTCATTCTTTCTCCCAAGTAGCAAAACACAAAAATTTCTATTTGATCTAATATATCCTTTCTAGCTTGCTGGAAAAAAGGATATACAATAATCTACAGTGGTCTCTACAGTCAGGTAAACCAACACATTTTATTTAGGTGATGAATTTGGCTAGTATGCCAAAGTCAAGTTTGCTATATATTGAGCTCATATAATGGTAATGCTGAGTGTAGATTTTTTTTTAGATCGCAGCTGTGGATTATGTTAATTTTATTTTGTTTTTGGATATTTTTTTTTTCAAATGTGGTTTGATTTTTTTGTAGTTTTATATTTTTAACATTGTTATAAGCTGTCCAAAACCTTGCTGGTGAGATGGGCAACAATGTAATTTGAACAGTGACATATATTTGATCCTACAAATGCCACATATTTGTAATAATGTAACAGTTAAGATTTTGGGGTATTTTTTTAAAAAATGTCCTTTATAGTGTTAAATTGGGCACTGGTCTTTTATTGTGTTTGATCTTAGTTCATGAATAATATTTTGATTGGAAATCAATTATATATAACACAAAATAGTCTGTTTTCTTTTAACCCTATCCAATCTCTGATACTTTCTGTGGAAAACTTGAAAAGGTTGTTATGATCCTGGCAACTTAAGTTGAAGCCAGAGATCTGGCAAGTGTAAACTGTATGCAGTGTACTAATAAATGCTTGAATCGTATTAGTGTTGTATTTCTTTTCAAGCATTTCAATGTACTTTTGAGAGGAAAGTTTTATTTGTCGAGACCCATTCTCCCATTCATACCCAACTCTTAATTTTTGCTTTGAAAATTCAATTTCCCAAAGAATGGCCTCCTAAACCTAAATTCAAAGGAACCTAGATGTGATTCTTAAAGCCCATGTCACACTGAACCAACGGATGTAAAGAGGATGTAAAATGGACAAAAAAGCTTGCCATCCGTTGGTTAACGCGATGTATCCGTTCTGTACTCACAGCCTCCGTTTTGCTTCCCCTCTTTCCGTCCAGCATCCGTTTATGGACGTTTCATCCACTCCGAAAGTTTTGGGCTGCCTAAAACTTTTGCGCAGAAAATATATCCAGTTCGTCCGTTCTGCATCCGCTACGCATCCGCTACGCATCCGCTACGCATCCGTTACGCATCCACTATATCCGCTAGACATCCGCTGTGCTTCCACGCAACTCGCATCCGCCCGGGCGCAGGGAGGAAGCAGAACGGACGTGGAACAGATGCAGAATGGATGACTAGCGGATGCAGCATGGAAACAAAGCATTTAAAATGGAAAAAACATTCGCAGAGGGGACCTATCTAGGATATTAAGGATGTCTAGAGGATGCCTAGAGGATGCCTAGAGGATGCCTAGCGGAAAACCTATACTGCCTATAAAAAGGGGGAGCAACTCGCCTGCATCTCACTTTCAGAACAGCAGCCCAGTGGTTCAGACCTCTGCAGCCTTCATCTGGCTCTTCCTTTTCCACAGCATCCAGTCATGTCCACCGTGGATTGTGACAAAGTCCTTTCAGCAGCCACCATCCTTCTGCAACAGTGCGAAACCATCTACAGGCTCTGTGAACTCTACTACGGGAAGAAAAGGAGGCACCCAAAAAAAGTCTGGGTCCAAAGATGGTTCACCAGAAGAGCAGAGTACGGACTGTACAACAAGTTGATGGTGGAGCTCAGGAGCGAAGACACTCGGGCATTCCAGAACTTCATGAGGATGCCTCCAGCCATGTTTGACGAACTTCTGCAGTGGCTGACACCCAGGTTGACCAAGACAAACAACAACTTCCCGCCCAGCCTGGAACCTGGGCTCAAGGTGGCATGCACTCTGTGCCACCTGGCCTCAGGGACCACCTACAGGAGAATGCAGTACAGCTGGAGGGTGCCACCTAGCACCATCAGCTTTGTGGTCAGAGAAGTGGTGCAGGCCATCATTGAAGAGTACATGGAGGAGCTCCTCCAGTGCCCCTCCACTGAAGAAGGCTGGAAGAAAGTTGCAGAGCAGTGGTATCAGAGGTGGAACTTCCCCCACACCGTTGGAGCCATAGATGGCAAGCACATGGCCTGCAAAGCACCAGCCAAGTCACGGTTCACTTACAAGGGCTTCTTCAGCATCATCCTCTTCGCCATGGTCGATGCTGACTACAAGTTAATGTACATTGATGCTTCAGGCAATGGCTCATCTTCAGATGCCCAGGTATACAACGCCAGTCACCTCAAGGATGGGCTGGAAAGCAACCTCATGGTGGGCTTCCCAGATCCAGACCCCCTGCCCAACAACAAGCAAGATGTGCCCTACTTCATCGTGGGGGATGATGCCTTCTCCCTCACAACCTACCTCATGAAGCCCTACACCTCCAAATACCTCACCCGTGAAGAGAGGATCTTCAACTACAGGCTGTTCAGGGCAAGACGGGTGGTGGAGAACGCCTTTGGCATCCTGGCCAACAGGTTCCAGGTACTTCTCACCACCATGCAGCATAGCCCAGAGACCATGAAGAGGATCATGGAAGCTTGCTGCATCCTGCACAATCTCATGCGCACCCGCTACCCAGTCTTGCAGAATAGGCTTGTGGACCGTGAACAAGGCAATGGGGACATAGAGGCCTGGGGAATGGAGGCAAGGGCACAACCTGATCGACACTGAGGATGTGCAAGGGCCCAACAGAGCCTCTCGTGAGGCGAAGAAGCAGCGCAACCTCCTGAAACACTGGTGCAAGTCCCCAGCTGGAGCAGTGGAGTGGCAAGACAGGATGGTAGATGCTTAATGGATGCTTCCTTCAGCCTGTCTCATCACACGGATGTGATTGGGCCATGTATGTTGAGTGGCCCTACAATGAACAGGGCATTTAATAAAGAGTTGTGTTTATGTTGACATGTGTGGATGATTGATTATATTGTTATTGATAATAAAGGGTCATAGGTGTAGAACCTGGGAGGGTGGACCATACAGTCCCACTATGCTTGCACTGGAGGTTTATCTATCCCACAGGTATTACCCATCCCAAAGGTATCCCTGCCTATCCCACAGGTATTACCCATCCCAAAGGTATCCCTGCCCATCCCACTGCTATCCTTACCCATCCCACAAGCATGCAAAGGCTTAAACCATTTCTGAAAGTTTCCACCAAGACTTTATTAAAAAAAAGAAATGAAGCAAGTGTGTGAATCATAAATAGACTTTATTAACAACAAGCTATAAAACAAAAATGAGTCTCTGGCACTCCTCTTGTTCACTCATTCCCAGGGGTGAAGGGTCCAGGTGCTGTGGAGGTGGCCTGTGCTGGAGTGCTTGTCATCAGCTCCTAGAGAAGCAGAAGCAACAGAAGCCCCAGCCCCAGAAGAGTGAGCCCATGCTGCAGAAGCCCCAGCAGAACCAGAGTGAGGGCCAGGGGGCAGAATGGTAGCCCTGTCCCTCTTGCCAGGGCTGGCAGCAGATGGCTGAGGCTTGCTGTGCTTCCGCATGGTTTTGGGGTTGCTGGCTGGCAGGCAGGCTGGCAGGAACCAAGGCTGGCAGCAAGGCTGGCAGGGAGGCAGGCACCAAGGCAGACAGCAAGGCTGGCAGCAAGGCTGGCAGCAAGGCTGGCAGCAAGGCTGGCAGCAAGGCTGGCAGGCAGACATTCAGACAGGACAGGCAAGGCAGCCAATCCATCCGGCAGCAGGTCTTTCCTCTGAATGGCGACCTGCTTCCGCTGCTTCCGTTATATCCACGGGGCTGACGCAAGGCATCCTCCCCGCATGCGCAATTAATGCCAGGCATCCGCTAGGCTTCCGCTGTACATCCGCTGTGCATCCGCTTCATCCGTTTGGCCTCCGCTCTGCATCCGCTTGTTCCGTTCCGCATCCGCTTCGCTGAGGCCCCCCGGAAGCCCTGTGGTTGTGCCATCCACTCCCGTCCGCTTCCATCCGCTGGGCTTCCATTCTGCATCCACTTTGCATCCGCCCTGCGTCCTCCCTGCATTTGTGTTATCCGCTCCGGTCATGCAAATTTTTGCCCCTTTTGAGAGAGGATAACAACGGATGGAACATTTTGCTCGTCCGCTGTGTCCTTTTTGCATCCATTGGCCAGTGTGACATGGGCTTAAGTGACATTAATTCAAAATATTAATTATCTTTAACACTCCCTTCTATTCAGAACAAAGGTAGATAATAGAGTGGAGAAACAGATGCCATATACATTTTTCCAAACTGGAGTCTTTGAGGAATAGATACATGAGGATTTCTAAACTGTGGAGGGGATGGGCATGAAAAAATTTATGAACAATAATGAGGAAAGAACAATAGGATCCTAATAAGCAAGTTTCACTGTGAGATAACATATCGTACCTAGGGAATGGAACAGTATGCTATGAGAATGTTGAAAAAGTTGTGGAAAATCGTAAGATGCAATTGTTGTTCCTTGTCACTTCCTCTCTGTCTGTAACCAGTCTGTAGCCTATCACCTGATATTGTTGTTTAGAAGCCTTTTTATGGTTCAAGAGAGGGTGAATAGGGTGGACCAGAAAGGGCTCAAGGGTGACTCAAGCAAGGCCTTTGCTAAATCTTTGGCAATTACCTGAGTCCCTTTATGGTTTTTTTTAAAGATCTTAATGCAATTTAATATATTGTGTAAATGAAACTAATTATTTTTAGATAATTATTGTTCATAATTTTGATCACAATTATGGTCTTGAATTTTGCTCTTCTACTTAATCACCAAGGATGGGACCATCAGGAAAGAGTTAACATTTTTAGTGCTGTCCTATTCACTTTCTTAAAGAGGACAGCCATGAGGAAGTAATAGGATTGATTTCTGCATCAGTGAAAAAGATTAGCAGAGATTTCTCTCCTTTAAGGGCCTGTCACATAGGCCGACAGATGCAAAAAGTATGTAAAAAGGACAAAGCAGATGAGAAAATTTTCCATCCGTTGTTATCCGCTCTCAAAAGTGCCCCAAATTTGCATAAAGAGAGTGGACAACAAGGGAAAGGAACGGACGGGGAGAGGACGTAGCCAGGATGTTAAGCGGATGCTCCACGGAAGCCTAGCGGATGGAAGTGGATGGAAGCGGATGGCACATCCTCAGGGCTTCCGGGGGAGCACAGCGAAGCAGATGTGCAGCGGAAGGAGCGGATGCAGAGCGGATGCCAAGCGGATGACACGGATGCAGAGCGAACTCCTAGCGGATGCCTAGCGGATGCAAAGCATTCACTGCGCATGCAGGGAGGATATAAAAAGATGCAGCTCGCAAGCAGGTCACCATTCAGAGGAAAGACCTGCTGCCAGACACAGCTCCAGCCAACAACCATGGGAAAGAAGAGGAAGCCTGTGCCTACTCCTGCCAGCCCTGGCAAGAAGGACAGGGCCACCATCCCACCCCCTGGCCCTGACTCTGCTTCTGCTGGGGCTTCTGCTGCTCGAGCTGACTCTCCTGGTGTTAGTGCTTCTGCTGGTGCTTACTCTGCTGGCGCTGCTCCTGGTGCTGGTGCTGCTTTTGGTGCTTACTCTGCTGGCGCTGCTCCTGGTCCTGCTGGTGCTGCTGGTGCTGCTGGTGCTGCTGGTCCTGCTGGTCCTGCTGGTCCTGCTGGTGCTCCTGGTCATGCTGGTACTACTGGTGCTTACTCTGCTGCTGCTGTTCCTGGTCTTGCTGGTGCTGCTGTTGCTGCTGGTCCTGCTGGTGCTGCTTTTGCTGCTACTGTTGTTGTGGCTGCTGCTGCTGGGGGTGGTGTGGTGGAGCAGCCCCTAGAACTTTGAAGCCCCTCTGATGAGGGCCCAGAAGGCCCTGCTAGAGGGAGGAAGAGGCATACACAAGAACGGGAGAGGAGGCAATACTCCATCGAAGAGGAACATGAGGATGAGGTACTCGAATGGCTGAGGGAGAATGAGTACCTATGGCGGAAGACACAGGCTCTATCGAGACACCAAGAGGAAGCAGGCAGCTTGGAGAGAGAAGGCGGAGAGCCTGGGCTACACTTTGGAGGTCCTCCTCGGGTGGTGGAAGCACATGCACACCTGGTACGGGAAGCTGCAGCTCAAGAAGTCTGGCCAGGCCGCGGTCAAGCTCACTGACCAGGAGACCTACATGATGGCCAAGTGCAGCTTCTGGGAGGGTGAGATCAGCCACTGAGGAGCAGCCCCTCTGTCTACCCTCTCTCTCAGGCAGGCCACAAAGAGCCAGTCCTCTTCTGGCCAAGAGTCAGATCCTGTGTCCAGGCAGGTATCTGTGGAGCATGCCACGATGGAGACCCCCCCCCCCGACAGCTGCACTCCCCATGGCAGAGCATGTGGAGGACCCCCTGATGCAGTGGGAGCAAGGAGAGGGCGCTGACACCAGAGACCAACCCACACGCACCCCCAGCTCCACCTCCACAGAAAGCAGGCAGAGAGGCAGACCGGAGGGACAGAGCCACACTGTCCTGCTGGAGATCAGGGACACCATCAAAAGCAGCATAGATCTCGTCTCTCAGCTGGTACACACCGACATACCATCCTCAAACCACAAGCCCTTCTTCACCTACGTCAACCAGACCCTCATGGACATGTCTGAATCACAGTACCAGGTGATAAAGGAGAGGATCACAGCACTTCTGCACAACCCTCCAGGCCCAGCTGAACCTGCTCCGACCCAGTCCAGGTCTGCTCCTCCACCCCAGGTGATGTCACAGCCCTTCCAAGGCTTTCCACAGGCCATCACCTACCAAGGCTACAGCTTCCAGGATTTCCATCAGCACAGGCAGCCTTTCCCAGTCCTGGAACAGGTTCATCGAACGCCACCGATGCCACCGATGCCACTGATGCCACCCATGCCACCAACGCCACAGATGCCACCCATGCCACAGATGCCACCGGTGCCACCCACGCCACAGATGCCACCGATGCCTCACCTTGCTCAGCTGCAGACCAGACAGCCCCACTACACTTCTCCTTCCTCCACCCCACAGCCAAGCCCGGCCTCAAAACATCTGTTTTCGGTCTTGGGACTAACACCCCATGTCATGGAGGAAAGGGCTCTCAACATCAAAGGACTGAGCCAGCTCTCTGAGAGCTTCCTCCACACACCATCCCCTGTTGTCCTCTTGGGGCCAGGCACCCCAATGGTGCCTTAGACCAGCACTCCAGCAGCAGCCACCTCCACAGCACCTGGACCTTTCACCCCTGAGACCATGGGCATGCCTCAGAGTGACTGAGAAGAGTGCCAGAGACTGGGTTGCTACCTGTTGACTTTAAATAAATAAAGTCTTGGTGGAAACCTTTAGAAATTGTTTAAGCCTTTGCATGATAGTGGGATGGGTAAGGATAGCAGTGGGATGGGCAGGGATACCTTTGGGATGGGTAATAGCTGTGGGATGGGTAAGGATAGCAGTGGGATAGATAAGCCTCCAGTGCAAGCATAGTGGGACTCTATGGTCCACCCTCCCAGGTGCCACATCTTTGGCCGTTTATTATCAATAACAATTTAATTATTCTTCAACACATTTCAACATAAACACAACTCTTTATTAAATGCCCTGTCCGTTGTAGGGACACTCAACATATATGGCACAATCTCATCAGTGTGATGAGACAGGCTGAAGGAAGCATCCATTAAGCATCTACCATCCTGTCTTGCCACACCATTGCTCCAGCTGGGGAGTTGCACCAGTGTTTCAGGAGGTTGCGTTGCTTCTTCCCTTCACGTGAAGCTCTGTTGGGGCTTTGCACATCCATAGTATCTATCAGGTTTCGCCCTTGCCTCCATTCACCAGGCTCCATGTCCCCATTCCCTTGTTGGTGGTCCACAAGCCTGTTCTGCAAGACTGGGTAGCGGGTGCACATGAGATTGTGCAGGATGCAGCAAGGTTCCACGATGGTCTTCATGGTCTCTGGACAATGCTGCATGTTGGTGAGAAATACCTGGAACCCCTTGGCCAGGATGCCAAAAGCGTTCTCCACCAGCCGCCTTGCCCTGGACAGCCTGTAGTTGAAGATCCTCTCTTCACAGGTGAGGCATCTGGAAGTGTAGGGTTTCATGAAGTAGGTTCTGAGGGAGAAGGCGTCATCCCCCACGATGAAGTAGGGCACATCTTGTGTATCATTGGGCAAGGGGTCTGGATCTGGGAAGCCCATGATGAGGTTGCGTTCCAGCCCCTCCTTGAGGTGACTGGCGTTGTATACCTGGGCATCTGAAGATGACCCTTTGCCTGAAGCATCAATGTGCATGAACTTGTAGTCAGCATCAACCATGGCAAAGAGGATGATGCTGAAGAAGCCCTTGTAGTTGTGATAATTCGACCCTGAGTTGACTGGAGCTTTGCAGGAACGTTCTTCCCATCTATGGCTCCAACGGTGTGGGGGAAGTTCCACTTCTGATACCACTGCTCTGCAACTTTCTTCCAGCCTTCTTCAGTGGGGGGGCACTGGAGGAGCTCCTCCAGGTATTCTTCAAAGATGGCCTGCACCACTTCTCTGACCACAATGCTGATGGTGTTGTTTGGCACCCTCCAGGCGTACTGCATGCTCCTGTACGTGGTCCCGGAGGCCAGGTGGCGCAGAGTCAGTGCCACCTTCAGCCCAGGGTCTAGACTGGGCTGGAAGTTGGTGTTTGCCTTGGTCAACCTGGGTCTCAGCTGCTCCACAACTTCGACAAACATGGCTGGTGGCATCCTCATGAAGTTCTGGAATGCACGATTGTCTTCGTTCCTCAGCTCCACCATACAGTCCATTCTCGGCTCTTCTCCCGATCCATTTTTGGACCCAGACACTTCTTGGACGCCTCCTTTTCTTCCCATAGAACAGGTGACAGAGCCTGTAGAGGGCTTCGCACTGTTGTAGAACGATGGCGGCTACCAAAAGGAGTGTGTGATGATCCATGGTGGAGATGACTGGATGCTGTGGAAGAGCAAGAGCCAGATGAAGGCTGAAGAGGTCTGCACTGAAGGGCTGCTGGACTGAAAGTGAGATCCCGGTGATTTCTCCCCCTTTTTATAGGAAATATAGGTTTTCCACTCGGTGTCCTTTTGCATCCTCTATGCATCCTGCAGACATCCTAAATATCCGAGATACATCACCTATATGAACGTTTTTTCCATTTTAATGCTTTATATGCGAGCTGCATCCGCTTTCATCCTATCTACGTCCGTGCTACTAACGTTGCGTGTCTGTTCCGCTTCCGTTTCGCTTCCTCCCTGTGTCTGTTTTCCGCTGGAGAGGATGTGAGTTGTGCAGATGCGCAGTGGATGCCTAGCAGATATAGCGGACACGTAATGGATGATGACGGATGTATAATGGATGTTCCCCGTATGTGTAGCAGATGTATAACGGACGTGTTGGATACTTTTTCCACTCGAATAGTTTTGTGCAACTCAAAACTTTTTGAGCGGATGAAATGTCAGTAGACGGATGCTGGATGGATAGAGAGTATGAAAAACGGACGCAGTGAGTACAGAACGGATTCATCGCGTTAACCAACAGATGGCAAGTGTTTCCCTCCGTTTTACATCCTCTTTCCATCTGTTGGTGCTGTGTGACAGGGGCTTTAGATGGAAAAGAAGCTTGTACTGTCAGAGAATTTATGCATTTCCTCATCTGGAATAAAGATTTAAACTAAAATATAATGTTACCGCATCCCTGTGGTTTTGATGCACATGACTAAATCAAAGTTTTCCTTCCTTTGATTGAAACTTGTCTACCTTCTTAGTTTGATTGAAATTTGCTTTTGAGGTTAGCAATATTATTTTTCTCTAGCACATACCTGTGAATGAGTGAAAGCAAACATACTGCCTTTCCATGCTGTTTTTTTTCATGATTTAAACCAATATTTATCAGACTTGTTGGTTTTCAGTCCCCTTAGTTTCTTAAAACCTCAAAGACCTTTTATTTATGTGGATTTATGTGATCAATATTTACCATATTAGAAATTAAAATTGAGAATTTATTTAACTTTGTGAATCCTATGAAAGGATCTCAGAGATTCCTAAGTATTTCCATCCTTTTTTTTTTTTTCTGGATATGGATATATACACAGAAAAATGAACAAACTAAATTATAGGTAGACCTCACTTAGTGACTACAATTGGGACCAGCATCCAGTTCATAAGTGAAGCAGTCACTTAAGGCCATGTCACACTGCCCAACGGATGCAAAAAGGACACAACGGATGAGCAAAATGTTCTATCCATTGTTATCCACTCTCAAAAGGGGCAAAAATTTGCATAAGCAGAGCGGATAACACGGAAAGGAACGGACATGGGGAGGACGCAGAGCGGATGTATAGAGGATGCAGAGCAGATATATAGAGGATGCGTAGAAGATGCGTAGAGGATGCAGAGTGGATGCAGAGAGGATGCAGAGCGGATGCAGAGCGGATGAGCTGCATCCGCTTTCATCCTTTCTCCATCCATGCTACTAACGCTGCACGTCCGTTCTGCTTCTTCCCTGCGTCCGTTTACCGCTGGAATGCATTTGAGTTGTGCGGATGCACAGCGGATGCCTAGCGGATATAGCAGATGCATAATGGATGCAGAACAGATGTCCCCCGTATGCCTAGAGGATGCAGAATGGATGCATTGGATACATTTTCTGCTCAAAAGTTTTGGGCAGCTCAAAACTTTCTGAGCGGATGAAACGTCAATAAACGGATGCTGGACGGATAGAGAGGAAGCAAAACGGAGGCAGTGAGTACATCGCGTTAACCAACGGATGGCAAGCTTTTTTGTCCGTTTTACATCCTCTTTGCATCCGTTGGTGCAGTGTGACATGGGCTTAAGCAAAACTGCAACTGTGCTTATGCTCTTACTTCAGTTTTGCTTTGCTCTGCAAACCTTCAAAGTGCAAGGACAATTGCAAAGTTATGTTTTTTGTCACCATTGTCAGCATGAAGGGTCGCTGTATGAGTCACAAAATAAGGACTACCTGCAAAAGATATTATGTTTGAATATAGTATAAAAATGAAATAGTAATTAAACTAATGTAAAAATAGAGTTTATCCTGGTGTGAATAGCAATACAATACATGGTCTTAAAATGAATACTGAAATGAATTACAGCAAAAGTAACAATAATATCAAAGCTGCCTTCCCACAGAGACCTCAAGCACTTAGCAAGAGCATTTAGACTTATATACCACTTCACAGTGCTTTACAACCCTCTTTGAGCAGTTTTCAGAGTCAGCATATTGCCCCCAACAATCTGGATCCTGATTTTACCCACCTCAGAAGGATGGAAGGCTGAGTCAAATTTGAGCCAGTGTGGATGGAACTGCTGGCAGTTGGCTGGCAGTCAGCAGAATTAGCCTGCAATCCTGGACCACTGTGCTGCTGTAATGCTCTTATCAAGCATGTATATCTGACCATCCTTGTAACAATAACACTGTGAGTGAGAAGAACAGATATACTGGCCCAGAGCCACTCAACAAATTATAGCATCAGTGGTGGGATTCCTTTTTTTTTCCTACTGCTTCTGTGGGCATGGCAGGGAAAGGATACCGCAAAATCTCCAGATAGAAGTAGTATTTGCCAGTTCTCTGAACTACTCACAATTTCCACTATCGGTTCTGAAGAACCGGTCAGAACCTGCTGAATACCACCTCTGTATAGCATCCTCTGTATAACACACTGACTGTTTGCTTTTTACCACCAAGGAGGAAACTCTGAATTTAAAAATAACACAATATGGGGGGAGGGGACACAGAATGCACATATTCGTTCATCCTTTTAGCATTCTTATCCATTTTCCATTATATCACATTCCTGCTTCTTTCCTAGGCATTTCTCCAACCTAATGGCAAGCACTGATTTAAAAAAAAAACTTCCCTGAAAGTTTAAAATCATATTGGGATTGCATAGTGCACTATGCCATATGTTCTAATATCAATCTTTTTCAGCTTTAAATGACCTTCAGTGTTGACACAGTTGAGGTGAGATTATAGTGGGATGGAGTCATAGGGAGGGCATCTATTATTATCTTTATAAAACATGCTTCTGAGAAATAGTTGATTCCAATAAATATAGGATGTTTTACAGTCATCCATATGAAATCAAGGCTGATTTATATACCTCATAGCTCTCAGCTTGCCAAATTTAAGTGACATGAGATCCTTTTTCAGCTGTAAGATAGAGCAGAGATATAAAATGGAAAGAGAGACTTCTATAGTTTCCACCATCTGCCACCTGATGTCCTTTCATTTCTTTTCTGATATTTCTGATATTTCACATATTTTTTCCAAATGTTCATCCATCATGGACATTGATTTTTGAAGCTTATCCAAAAGTTCAATTGTTATGAGGATGGTGGGAGCAATTTCCCTGAGCATCTCACTTGGAAAAAAACAAACCCTATTCAACGCCATGTATTTGAATGCTAACAATCATTTCTAATTTCTCCATGTCTTTCTGATTGCACACTCTTGACTTTAATGTACAAAAACCAATGGAGAAAAAAATTAAATTGACATAGCAAGAAGAACACAGAAGGAATAGCCTGAATGAACATTGTGACCTGGGCTTCTCAAACTCTTAAAAAGAGCTTGATTGTAGCCCTTGTGTAGTTTCAGCCTTACTATAGAAATGAGCAACTATTGACTGTTTCATGAAATGCAAAATAATGACAGCATCACACCTCTCATTTAAAAAAGACATTATTGTTGTGATTAAAATAAATTAAACATGCTCAAAAACACATCCTTGAATTAATACTTTATCTCTAAATCTAGATCACAAAGAAACATATTGCATTATCTGGCCATTTTTAAAATACACAGACCTTACAGACACATATCCTGAATCCAATCATTAAAATAGGAGAGTATTTTTTTTTCTAATTATATATAATTTTTTTTTTACCATGTCCCAACTTAATAGAGCTAAATTTTTTCATGAAAAGACACACTCCATATTTCCGGAATATATTTTAACATTACATTTTTTGCCAAAATTGTTTTGGCATACGTAGCAATTGGAAAGCAAAAGAAAGCAATACAAGAGCAGACTATATGAGCTAAAAAACTGTCAAATATCTTGCAATGCCAACATAATTTTTTTTGAAATTCATCCCTTTCTGAAACATTTTTGAAGGGTCCAATAAACACAAAACAACATTCTTAGATGAATTTATTTCATTTTTTAAATTATAATTAGTATATTCTACATTCTTTAACCTCTTAACTTTTTGATTCTCAACAACTCACTATTTTAAATCTTTATTCTGCAATTTAGATATATAACTACTAATTTCCATTTTATTCTTAATTCTTTATCAAATTGAATTGTTTCCTCTCAATCAGAAGAACTCTATAAATCTCTTGAATCATTTTATTTTTCAAGATCAGAGCCTCCTCTGACCATTGCCCTTAAAAATTGAAGGGAATATTTTTTCACTATTTGGGAGGCAAGAAATATAATGACAGCATAAATTAATTGAGGAGGGAAGGAAAGTGGAGAACTTTCCTTCCATAATAGAAGGTTATTTATAATAGGGAACATCATTTGTTCAACATATCATGTGTGGATAGTCATACAGATGTTCATTTGGTTTTTGGGAGCCCTGAGCTCAAAAATTTGACTTAAGAACAAAGTTTGACATAAGCAGAGAATGTGTGTGAAACCCATAATTATAAAATTAATGCTAAGTCTCTAGAAGTGCAAGGCCACTAGCACCAATCTTTTGTGGATATGTACCAAATTCCAGATGAAGACCAAAGCTGTTTTTCTTTTGAGTTAAACAAGGATGAATATAAAACAAAGGCTGCCTCATCTTTCTCAGGACTGTTAATTCCTTTCATCTAGTTTTGGGTGTTTGTCTAAATCTTGTTTACTTGTAGAAAGTTAGCACCCACCCCTCCTGGAAGAATGAAGTATTTTAAGAAATATTAAAAAAGGCAAAATATTATATTTCCCTAAAGGAGAAACATATTTCTAAAGACATAAACTCAGAGCCTCAGCTCCCTGCTCCTAAGCAAATACTAAACTGAGGCCAGCCTTTAGAAATGCAGATTTGGTAATCCATTACTCCCAGCAGCAAAGTCTGAACAAAGGTTTAGCCCTCATTGCATGAGCACACTTCAACCAAACTTGACTTTAAGAAAACATGACCCCTTCAGAGCCCCCTGAAAGTCTGACAACAACCAATAAAGAGGGTATAAATACCTCTCTCTCTCAACTCTATGTGGTCAGCTGCTCAGGACCAAGTGCTTGATGATTCTCCTCCATTATATCATCTTTCCAATTAGCTTCCATGTTTCCAGTGTCTTTCTCCCCACTTGGAACTGAACCAGATGGATATTTCTTCCAACGATGTCAAAGCTAATCCAAGATTTCTTGGAGTTATCATTATATAAATTAATAA
Source organism: Laticauda colubrina (assembly GCA_015471245.1). NCBI lineage: Eukaryota > Metazoa > Chordata > Lepidosauria > Squamata > Elapidae > Laticauda > Laticauda colubrina. The sequence continues at coordinate 98,605,343 of BLBF01000002.1, forward strand.
AAATTAGCAAAGACACTGGCTTAACCCACAATTCATTCATTTTCAACTGAAACAAATGCATTGACTTGGCATTTTTGTTAAGGTTAAATTAACAACAACATCCAATAGTTATACTAACTATTCGGCATAAACCTTCATAAGCAATTAGTCTAATCCATACCATTAAAACAAAACAGAGAGTTGGTACAAAACAGAAGTACTGGTACAGAAACCAGGAGTTCTAGTCCCATTTTAGACATGAAGACCAGCTGGTGATTTTGGCCTAGTCACTCTCTTTCAGATGAACCTACCTCACAGGGTTATTGTGGAGAAGATAGCAGGAGGAAGGAATATTATGCATGTTTGTCACCTAGAGTTACTTATAAAGTAATAAAAACCAGATACAAATCTAATAAATAATAAATAAAATAAAATGACTGTTAGTTTTTCAAATTCCATAAGATTATTGGCTTTTTTGGCTAGGGTGTTTTAGCCTACACCTCCTTTGTTACTTTCACCTTCTTCTCAACAACCCACTCTACCTTTAGATGATGGCATAAAGGTAGGATTAGTTAGTTAGGGTTGAGAGTTTCATTACTACCACCATATAGTGCTGGTATCTGTAGAACTGTGACTGCTTGCATGTATAAATGTATCTGTGTGAACACTTCAGAATAAAGCAAATGAAGCCTAGCTATACTCAGTCCAGAAAATATTAGTGATATGCAATTAAAAATGGAGCATACTTTCCACAATGTAAAACATTATTTCTGCCTTTTGTTAAAAACTTAATCAGATAGAAAATAAGCTAAATGATCAGCTTCAATCTATGTGCATGGACATACCCTCAAAAGTAATTTTTAGACTATGTAGTTTTCAAATGCTTGTTTTAATATAATCTAGTAATTAAACACATTAATTTTCTCAAAGTTATCCACCCTGCTTAGTAATGGAAGTCATTCAACATGATTTGACTTCTCACTTTCTTTTTCTTTCTTACATACGCATAGGCTCACTTTTTTCTTTTTTCCTTTTTTAAAGTGCCCGTCTATTTGAACACTCTGCTTTTATGAAATATACTTCCAAAAGGTGGGCGAGCCAAATGTATATTTAAAAAAGGATTTAAAATGAAATATGAAATAGAAGATAGTAAGCAATAGGCTGATTTATGGAAATATATTGACTTAAAATGATGGAGGAGAAAGGAGCTTATGGAAAAATTTCTTGGCTTATCAACTTGAATTCAAAAGTTTTCTTTTAAAAATTTGGCAAGTTATTTACATTTAGCTACTCAACCCAGTCCTGCGTCCTGACTACATTTCTGCTCATAGAAGCTTTTTTAGACTCTTCAGTGGAGTCCAATGAAAAGAATTAAGAATTCCTTCATATTCTGGAATATTTGAACATTGATTAGAAGCCCTGAAGATAATGGAAGCAGATAGTATAATTGGGCTGTTTCTGATGCTATTCCCTGAGTTGCATGTAAAGAGGGTAACTCAGAAGAAATAAATGTATAAATCATAAATTCATGAACATCCAATAAATATAAATATCAAGGACAAGAACGTGTATTTTTCTAGTCATCCCCTAAATTGTTTTTGTAATGTGAACAGCTGTTGCTATATTCCTCACAGACCATTAAACAGTGACAATGTTGAATCATTACACACAAAAGCACTTGACTTAGATGCCCTTTAGATGTGATTGCACTTCCATGGGAGCCAGTTAGCTGTGGGTTCATCCCACACTGCTGCCATGATATGCTGAAAGGTCCTTCCTGACTAAACATCACGACTGCACCTAGCCAAGTGCTAATTATGTAAGGTATATCTCCTCCTCCTCCTCCTCCTCCTTCACTAGCTTACTTACATTCATAACAAATCAGATCTGAAACTATATCATGGCAATCTGTTTAAAGAACCAAAAATAAGATTTAAAATAAAGGCTTCTTTGAGTTAAACTCAAACCCTATCATAGTGTCATTAAAGTGTTGGACCAAGTGATGAGTTCTACTTTACCTTCAGCCCTCATATTCACCAGTACCTCCCATTTAAGTACAAACCCATCTGCTCCTTTTCAACTCCACTGGAATCTTTGATTAGACAAGGGCAGCCTTTTACTGCCACTTTTGGGACAGAAAGATAAGAGGCTTAATAATTTAAGAGGCATGTATGTATTTTACAAAATTCACCAAAAAGGACCTGAGCACTTGATCACAAGCCTGAAGGAAGAATCTTCTGGAAGAAGACAGCTCTTTAAATATTACATTCATGTATAGGTTGCAGATATGGGAGAACAAAGGTGGGTAGATTTTACCCTTACTAATTTAAATATATATATATATAAAAGGAAAACAAGGAACCTTTGCTACACTGGATTTCTTCTTCTAAGACTTTCCAATTCTTCCTTCTACACAATAGAATCTGGCTTCTTTGAATTGAATTCCCCACACATATTTTTGCAATTGCTCCTTGGATGCTTCATTTAAATCAACACTGAATTTTTTCAAGTACATTATATAGTTTAATGAGTTTCATCTAGAGAGAAGTATCCAAAACCTTTTGGTGCCTGAGAAGTAAGTTCAATGTAATGTGATGATAATGAAAGAACCTATAATATCATAATTTATGACCGACCTTTGTTTATAATTCATGTTAAAAACCTTGCTTAGCCCTGAAGCTCAGTAGATAAACATATTGCTTTGAACTCAAACAATTGGGAAGAATTAAAACATACTATATAGCATTTTTCTGAGGTAGTGCTATTCTATCTATCACCAAAGATGACAAAATGCTGGAAATAGTTGGCCCCACAAACAAAAGCCATAAAGTCTTGTCAGAGTTCTACTGAAGCCTGTTGCTCCACATCCATTTTACAGACAAAAAAGGTATTAGAAAAATAAAAAAAATTACTGTAAAAAATCTTTAAAAGTTGAAAGGATCATGTACCCTCAGTTCTAATTTACATGAAAGCTGGGACATGACCACTAAAGTAAAGACAAGGATAGAGAAAGTTCGAACAGCATTCTTCAAAATGAAAAAGGTCTTCTGCAGTCACAACATAAGTCTAAGATTAAAAATCAGGCTTGTCAGATGTTACATCTTTTCTATCCTGCTCTACAGAGTAGAGAATTGGTCTCTGACAGAAAACCACTTGAAGAGACTAGAAGCATTTGAAATGTGGATTTACAGATGGCTGTTACATATAAGTTGGGCTGACAAAATAAGGAGGTGGTAAGCTGCCTGGGAAAGCCAAGGGGAATCATCAAAACCATTAAAAAACAAAAGTTAGAAAATTTTGGACATGTGATACGACAACTGGAAAAATACAGCATACTTCACTTAATCCTCCAGGAAGGCAAATGAGGTCCACGCAGAAGAAGAACGTCATGGCTTTAAAATCTAAGGGACTGGTTTGGACAAAAATCAGCAGCACTTTTTCATGTGGCTGTTGATAAAAAATAGGATTGCCAACATCTGATGATGGATATGGCAGAAGAAGGAGAAGAAGAAGAAGAAGAAGAAGAAGAAGAAGAAGAAGAAGAAGAAG